>PVHY01005190.1:22577-85576 GCA_004024945.1 Uropsilus gracilis | reverse complement strand
AAGCCAAACAACCAACAACTAAACATCAACTTAACCAAACAACAATTTGCAGAAAAATGGGAGGAGTGACTGAAGGGGGGATAAAGAGGGGGGAAATGGAGGGAGGAGGAAGGGGGATACAGAGGGGGATATGGAGGGAGAAGGAGGGATCAATTAATGCACAATTGTGACAAATCAATAAAATGAATTAAAAATAAAACTTTAAAAAAAGATTCTATAATTTACTTAAAGTTGGAGTAAATATTCTATATCATACATTTTTGTGAAACTTCTGGAATTGTCTACTTGCCTTTTTTTTTAACCGAGGTAACAGAAGCTATAACAGTTATGACAATCAACATCAAAGCTGGCCTCCTCTTAACTTCCAAGAACCATGATGTCCCAGTAACATCCTTAGTGTACCAATCCCTACACACAAAGGTATGCAGTTGTGATCAAATAGGTTCAAAATGATGACATTGCAAAAATTTAATGAATAAACCAAACAAGGCAAAAACAAGCTTGCCCATTCCGGTATCAGAGTGTGGTTACCAGAAAGAAGGATAGTACGAGTTGAAAGGGGTGGTAATGTTATAGCCAGGTACACCTCAATTTTAGAAAAGAAAATCTAAATGGCACCTTTTTCTGCCTCTGCTGTGCCCTCCCCCTCACCTCCACCCATTTTTGGCCTTCAACTTTCACCCTAACTAGTCATTTATATTATTAATGTATTTCTTGATGATGATTTTACAGATTATTTTTCTCTATAGGTTAGGGTTTATCTTAAATTTGGAATTAGAGAATCTTCTTTTGGTTTTCTTGAGGTTTGAATGGAGGCAATGCAGATTGCAAAGGACAATGGGAAAGGCCCATCTCAAAGCTGGACCAATCATGCTGTTATATGTGTAGGGCAGATGCCCAGGCTTTCCCTAGGCCTCCTGGACTCATTCCTGCTGAGGATGAGCTCATAGCATGAGAGGCAAGTGTACATTGTGCCTCACTGTCTTTGGGGGCCAGACCCTCACACTCGTGGGAGCACATCTCAGGGCTATATTCCCAGCTGCCTTTTCCATGGTTTGGTTGGTGAGCTGAGCCCTGGAGAAACTCTGCTCACCCACGAGTGCAAAAATAGAGAGAAATGATAATATTTCTTTCTCCATAGGGAACTTCCAGCATCTCTGAGGAAAGAGAATTTCCTTTGATCACAGGCGAGCAGAAGACATTAACCATGGAGTGTACAAGACTGAGAGGGTTTTTGTGTATCAGCTCTGGCAGAGAACCTGATTATTGGGAACAGCCGGGAAGTAGGGGGTATGTTTATGTCAGCGTCACCGGGTCCTCAAACTTGGGTTCAGCATTAGCAGAGCTATACCTTTTGGTGGACTGCCCTGTGGGGACTTCACCTTCCCAGAGGTATAGGGAGAATTGTTAAGCCTGGAAACCATCAAACAGGGTAGATACCAGGGATGCTTGCAAAGGTCAAGGTCATGAGGCCATGAGATAAATGTGCACAAGTTTGGCAAGCAGGAGAGCGCATCTCCTCCAAAGAAGACAGACTTTGGTGTTCGTTCAGATTGTGAGAAAGTGAGAAAGCGTGCAGTGGTGGTGGAGAAACAAGGCTTCCTGTGGACACAGGAGGGGAAGTAACAAGCCTCCCCCGTGTGGCCTGGATTCCCCACCTCCCACCCCCCTGCCCCAGGAGCTGCTGCCAGTGTCACCGAAGAGTTAAATGTTCCCCAGGCCTAAATGTGTTGTGTCTTCCTTCAGAGTTAGAGGGAAAGTCTGAAGGAATGATGAGTCTCTCAGAGTCCAAATGCCTCTGTTTCAAAGGGAACCCCTCAGCCAAGCCTGATGGGGCCAAACAAAACCCTCCTGAGCTGGATGCGATCTGTCACTGCCGGTTTGGTTTGAGGCCTCACTTCTTAAGAAAAGGAAATCTGTTCAAAATCAGCATCTAAAGCAATGTTTCACCCTTATTTCAAACAGTCATTTTGCTTCCTTCCTTTCCCTCTTTTTCTCCTCCTCCTCCTTTTTTTCTCTCCTTTCATCTGCTTCTCCTCCTCCTCCTCCTCCTCATTCTTCTGAGAAAATGAGAGTTTTGCTGCCTTTCTCATGTCTCCTAGTCCTGAATTAATGGCCCCAGACCCAGATCGCCTATAGTGCAGTGAGCAGGGGGAAGACAAAGCTGTTCCTCTGTGGAGGGGGAGGGGAGGTAGGGGAGAACAGGCTATTTTTTTGGACTAGAATGAAGAGGATAAAGCTGGAAATGATTTGCTTGGAGTGACTCTGAATGTCAGTCTCTCTCACACACCACACAGCAAAAACGAGAGCCAAACTCTTTTCATTTTGCTCTTGAACTTCCCACCCCAAGACACAACTGCTGATAGCAGGCTTGGGATCTGGACCCACAGAACTGTGCCCAGTCACTGTACTCTTATCATTTCTTAGACGAAGAAGACAGGCCCTTCCCTGACTCCCCTGTGGAGGTGGCAGAGACAAACACCAGCCAATGAGAGACTGCGCTGGCATAGGCTTTGGTCTTCTCAAGGCGAGGTTGGTGGTTGTGTGTACCACAGCAGAGCATTAGCCACCAGGGGTACACGTTTGACAGCAAGTCAAAACGTCCTCTCAGACTTGACCTTCTGACCTTGGAGAACAGGTCTCTAGTCAGAGCCAAAGACAGACTCCTCTAGCTTTGTGGAAGTAGCACTCCTGAAGCATAAACACCCCTCCTTCCCCCAGACGCTTGGAGCTCTGTTTACAGATTAAATCTCAGGATGTGTATATTCGATGTGCATATTCCCGGATATTAATGGCCAAGTGAACTTGCCTGGAGATGGCTCTGTCACATTAATGTCTGATGGACGGTTCCAATGTGAAAGGTGTGGGGACCTGCTGAGGACCTGTGTGGGAGTCAGAGGCTGCCAGGCTGGAATGTGGACTTTTAGAGCAAATGCAAATAGAGGCATTTAACCCTGCAGGAGGTGAACCATCTGAAATACCACAGTCCCAGAGGGCAGGGACTGATAATAGAATGAAATGCACAAAATATTTACCTTGTGATTCATAATCTGCTTAGTGCCTAGGCAGCATTTTCAGAGAGTTTTGTGAGTTTTAGCCATTATTTCAAAATATATAGTTAATTCACAGGTCAACCAATGGCTAAAGGGTGCTAAAGGAACCTGGGCCACCTGTCTTGGGAAGTCTGGAGAACATTCCCACAGGAGGAGATGGGGTGATGAAGCTAGGGATTGAATTGGGGATTTGTGGGACCTACAGTCAATATTCACACTGCTGATGCCTGAGCAAGGAGTGAGGGAAGGGAGACTTGGTTCTGGAGGTTGGGAACACTCTGGGAGTTGAGGTCCACCAATAGAAAACACAGAAGTGGATAGAAAAAGTAGCTGACTCAGCAAACCAGACCCTGAAGGATCAGGGAAGCTCACTGATGCTTTCCTTCAGCGCTGGCTGTCTTGGCAGCATCAGCCATATGTCTGAGGAGACCCAACCTGAGAACTTAGTGAGAGTGCTGGGGGTCTCTTCACACAACATCTTGAGTTGATATGTATGGTTCAAGGAACAACTGAATAAAGAGGGAGGGGCAGGAGGCCCCTTTCTCTCTCCCTGTGACTGTTAGCCTGTGTGCCCACTTCTGCCCTCCATCCCTGCCACGCATCCTACTCCACCAAGGTCACACTTAAGAATCAAGGAGTCACCTTTCTTAACACCTGGGTGAGACCACATGAAGGCATACTAGAGTCTGATAGACAAGCAACCCAGAGTCCTCAAACTGGGCTAAAAATAAAAATTTTAAATTAAAAAAAAATTAAAAAAAAAAACTTTAAAAAATGTCCTGATAAAAAGGCTTAGTTTAAAAAAAAAAAAAAGACATAAAAAACTGACCTTGCATGGGGAGAACTAGTCAAAAGCAAACATCAGATGTATGGATGTTTGTACAATTTTAGTCATTTCCAAAATATTGAACTCTGTATAGAGCTGCTTTAAAAGACTATTTTTTTATTCTGAGATCAAGATTTTTTTGTTGGTCTCATGAACAGGGAGTAAAGAACTAAAGTATTCAGCTCCTCAGAAACCCATTTTGGTAGACGTGACACCAGAGAGAATAGCATCATGGGCCTAGCGCCCATTTCAGTGGCAGGAGTCCAGCAGCATTTACTGAGTGCCCCATGTCCTGCTCTGAGCTGGGAACCCAGGGGACAGCTGACTCAGATGTGACCCTGCCTCAGACCCTTCTTACTCCAGAGGCTGTCACTGAGGAGTTTGTCTCTTTGGGAGGAAGGAGAACCCTCCAGGAAACTGCCCCGCCTCTTCTAGCGCTGCTCCTTCGTGATTCACCCAAAAAATGTCCAGGCTGGAAAGAGCTTGCAAAAAAAAGCAAAGAAAAATGATAAGTAAATACATTTGACAATAAATTTGAGATCATAAACCTTGGGATTCTTTTTATAATACCACGCATTTCAAAATCAGGCCGTATTTTTCGGTTGACATGGATTTAAAGGTAGCTTAAATAAAACACAGGATTAACTGTAAGTAGTGGGGTAGGGAGCTAGGGCCAAACTTTCAAATAAACACAGAGGAGGGCTTGCTCTAAAAAAGGACGGAATGCAAATAACCTCCTCTTGATGTGTCTACAGTTTCATCTGACTGTTCCCAGGTCATGAACTAATTTGCCAAAAAGAGGTTAACTCCCTGCAGCAAGGCAGCATTTCAGGAAACAGGTTTTGTGGATGTGGCCCGTGGAGGCTGGACTACTTGAGGCCCTGTCGCCAAAATGGCCCTCGGATGAGCACTTTGGAAGTCTCTTCAGTGCATGTTAGCACACAGGCAGTGCTTTCAGACGTGGGGAATGTGGACCTTAGCAAACACGGGCTTGGCTTACACCCAAATGTTGCTGTCTCCAAATCAAAGCATTAGCCTAAATAAATTTGTTTGGAGAGGCTGCTGTGTGACCTTGTACAGTCTACTTCTCTTCCTCAGCTAGGTGTCCTCCCTCTAAAACAAGAAGCTTGGACAAATGCTCTTTCAGCTCCTTCCCAGAGCAAGCACAGAGGCCCTTCCCTGGGGACTCGGACAGGAAGACTGGCCTCTGCCCCCAGAAGCTTCCAAGTGAAGGAGAGCAACAAAGTAGTCAATGTCTTAGGAGCTCAGCTGGAGGGTGATTTCCATCCACGCTAATCTTCCAGAAGGCTGGGACAGGGGATATCATTTCCAGGCAGAGACCTGCATCCTCTCTTCAGGTCACATGTCTTCTTCTTGAATTTTACACTTCATCATTCGCTGCCTCCTCTGACCTAACTGATTTTAATGTGCCTGAAATGTACCTGGGGATTTTGTTCAACACACATTCCTGGACCTAACTACAACAATTCTCACTCGGTAGCCGGGCAGGGCCTGGAGTCGGTTTGCTTAAGAAGCACCTGAGATTTCCATGGACTGTGCTACAAGGGACACTGTTCTTACTGTGTTGAGTTTGATCTCTGTCTCTATCACATCTTGAGTGTCCCAGAGACAAGGAACCCATCTGACATGGCAACATGACAGGGAACTTGGTGGAAAGGTCATGCTAGATACTCTACCAAAATTTGATGAGGATGTGAAACAACCGATGAGTAAGACCCATGTGGAAGGTCATTCTCACAATGAACTACCAAACTGAAGTCATGGGGAATGAACCTTTCAGGCAATGCTTAAGAAGCTGAGGTGAGTGGACAGAGAGGACAGGCTCCAAATCCGGTCTCCATCATAACACCAGGAATAATAGAACTACTTGTCAGGGTGCTTCCATTCTAGCAAACACACTGGTCTGGAGGGGGCCCAAAACATTCAGAATATTTTAAGTTGCATCCTTCAAATGTCAAAAGTGGGATTAACATTTAGACGATTGTCAATGAATTTGTGTTCTCCAGGTGCTGGGCAAGCCATTTGGGGATGAAGGAGAGGGGAGGGGCCGGAGAGGAGAGATGATGGGGGCCATCTTGAAATGTAACCAAATAGAGTGAACTCTGGTGAGTCTTGGGGGGATAAAGCAGTTCACAAGCAGCTACTTTTTTGTGACACAGCTTTTATGGGGGGAGAGCCAGAATATTAGGTTCATTGTTTCCAGATGGGAAGGTTGGACAAGACGGAGAAGGCTTGGCTCTGCACGCCTGGATGCCGTGGTGCGATATGGATGTGACATATTGAAGTAATCGAGATAGAAGATCTGGCTTTAGCCAGGGCTGTCAGATAGATACTTTTTAAACATTACATGGTTTGTAACAAGGTATTTTGTATCGTCCCAGAAACCCTGCCGCCTCTGACTCTGGGAAGGCAATGGGGGGAAAATTGTGCTTATTTTGCTTGAGTTCCTAAAGCTCCTTTTATATATGAGGAATTTGGCATCTTCTGGCTGGGAGCCGCTGAGCCAACAGTCCAATGCACTTGTAATGTAGATCATGCTAGTGACCGGCTAAGTAAGTCCAGGTGCTTGCAGAGGGGCGGGGCCCTAAACACTCCCTTATTTGAACCCTGAAGCAATCATGGCCCAGCGCCTCAAATGAGCCTCAAATCTGTTTAATAAATCATCTGTCTATTTAAAGAGTTAATCCAGGGAGAAATCTTTCGGCTTTGCTGGCGGAGTTTAAGCCACCAGAGGGCGCCCCAAGCCCGCCTCATGCAGCGCTGTTCTTGGTGTATGGGGGTTCAGATTCCCTGAGATCTTTTGTCCTGCCCTTTCCTTTTCCTGTAACCGTTAGGCCATGGGTATATGCCTGTGTATCAACAAAAGGTGAATGTAAGAAAACCCAATACCATTGGAAGTCTCGCCCCATATCCTTCACGTGGATTGGGCTCTGACTTTGGACTGCCCTGAGCACCTCGCGGTTTTCAGAAACCCCCAGCTTGCAACAGGACTGGTCTGCTTGTCATTTTCTTGGTCTGGGTGGCCCCCTCCTTGGTGAATTTCACACTTCACACCTGAGGACAGGTTGGGTGTCCCTGTGGCCCCAGTGTCTGTCTCACATTTCAAAGACTGGAAACTGTTATGCTCATATTTTGATTAAAATCGTGTATTAGCTCCCCCCCCACCTCTTTCAATGTAATTTCAGGATATTTAATTTCAACCAATCATTTGAGGGAAGGGGGAGGAGGCATTTGATGTGAAACAGCACACAGGAAAGCAGGCCAAGTTAAAAAAGAGAGCAGCGTGGGCTGTGTGACTGTGACAACTGAAATCTCTTTTGTTCTCTGAGGCAGCTCTGAAACCAAAGCCCCTCAAGGACAGGGAATTTCACTCTGGGCTTGGAATCAACATGACCGGTTGTCCTGGCCAACCTCCCTGCTGCCTTTGGGGGCCTTGGGCAAGTCCCTGAGAGTTTCCTGGCTTCAGGTTGTGTTCTGAGGAGATGGATGCCTACCATGTGCCATTGACCATGAGGATTTGGAAAGAAAAAAATAGCAGATCTTCAGAAGAGTCAGTTTCTGGAGACTGTTGAGAATCTTCATTATACTATCTAAACTTCAAAGTGCATCTAACTTGAGGTTTTGCTTGCTACACTAAGGTGAATAAGAAAGATTAGTCTAACATGAGTCCACCCCATCTTGATCTAGGGTGGTAGTCACTTATTCAAATGTCTGCAGGGTCCAGGAAGGGATGAGAAAGTAATAACATGAGATACAGAGCCGGTACTTCAGTAAATATTTGCTGACTGGCTGAATGAATAAAAGTAGGTTGAGTATGAGACAGTAGGGAATGGTGGGGACTATGTCAGATTGGAAGGCATATGTCTTGTCTTTGATGTTATCATATTTAGAAAGCCCATCTTAAACTATCTCCTAGCCCATGGTCTACCCATTGGTATTTCTACATCCATTTATCTCTATTTTAGACTTACTTAAGAGGAAAAGAAATAGGATGTAAAGGAAATCCCAAATTCCTGTACAGTTGAGCCAAATTTTAATATCTTTCATAAATCCATGTCTCTGCTCACCCACTTTGGATCAGATAAACTCAGTTACTTTGGATGGATATTACCTGGCTGCCTGAAGTGCCATAGCAAATTCTCTTTTTTTCTCAAATATTATTTCTGACTTGAATAGCTGAGTTCAAAGCTCATGTTTGCTATCACCTCTAACTCCTCATTAATGTGCACCTCCACTAACACTCCGTCTCATCTTTAGAACAGCTATGAAGTGATTACCTGGAGGCTAAAAAAGTCAAAAACTACTCTGTACTCTGCCACCCCCAAATCTCTAACAATGAAGTCTCTTCCCATTTGTCTGCCTGCTGCTTGCCTTTCTGTTCTTTCTGTGTTCACCTAAAGGAAATTTGCTTGCAGATTGCCTATATTATATTTCAGCTAAGTGCACAGTCAAGTGGTTTCACCCTGGACCTCTGGGGATACATCTCACACTGCTTCTAAGCAAGTAAGGTGGAGTGTATGGTGAGCGCCAGCTCTTCATGCAGACCCAGCCATTGTTCCTCATGCTGGTGGAGGCAGATGCTTGAAGTTATGTTTCCAATAAGGGACATGGATTTGTACTGCCTAATGATCAAAGCCAAACTCCTGAGGCTGGAATCCAAGGATCTTCAAATCTGCCGATACCTCCCTTGCCTTATTCTGCCCCATTTCCTTATAAGCACCCCAAGCTTCAGGCACCACAGAGCACCCCCCACCCCCCGCTACCATGATATGTCCCACATTTTCTCACATCAAGTCTCCATATATACAATTCCTTCAGACTGAGTTGTTTTTTTGTTTTTTTTTTTCTGGAATGCTTGCTACAATCATGAATGCTTTTAGAGAAGAATGCTTATATTACCCCCCCGCCCATATTTCCATAAAGAGAGGCAACGGGGAAACGTTTACTACTCTCCATAGGATAAGAAAGGGAGAGAAAGGAAAGGAAAAGCATGGGAGGGGACAGAAGAGGTTGTGAGTCAAAGAGAGGGACACCTTTTTTCCCATCTTTCATTCATTCTTCCTGCAGGGAAGAAGATCAAGGCTTCTTGCCTAGCTCCTGCTTGCTCCCTTTGGCTAGCTCTTAAGGTTGCCATCTGTCCCAATTGAGGGGTCCTGCTCTCTGCGTGCCCCTCATAGTGACAGGACTGGCCTCCAGTGGTAATGCAGCCAGGGTTTGTTCAGGAGAGCACTGCTACTCTGCAGACCTTGCCCTGCCTACCCGGGGTCTCCCGACTCCAGCCTGCAAGGCAGGCCCAGGGGTTATGTTCTCCCACTTAGAGTTAGAACAGGAACATGGATGGTTTCATCTCCATTCTGATTTCATCTCTCCCACTGGTCTGAGTCCAAAGGGAAGAGAGAACTTCCTTGTTATATCCTCAGACTTCCACCACCAAATATTGCATCAGAGAAACCTTCTCTTGACTTCCCTTTGCCCACTGTGCTCACTCCTCCCCTTCTTCCTATGACCTCCCTTACTCAACAGAAAGTCAGAGAATTGACCTCCCCTTCTTCCTCTTACCACTTCTTCCCACACAGAATTTCATTTCTACTCCACTGTTCATCACATTGTTGAACACATATTTATAGGTATGTTATGGGCAGGGATTATCCCGAATTTGGGATATAATGATAACTTACTTTAGAAGTTGTGAACTACTCAGAACTTTTGGGTCCAATGTTGTCTAGTGAAAACATGCTGGACAGAAGCCTGGATTTAAGTTTCACTTGGAGGACTACACAATGTTGTGAGCCTACTAAGGTGACAGAAATGTTGCCAGTTGCTTTTTGAGACATAGTTGCATAATGTCTCCTTTTTATAATGAAGACAATTGACACTCAAAGACAGAACACACACAAAAAAAATATCAAAATCAATAGTACAGAAACATGATCCACTTAGGTGCATGGTATATAATTGTAGAGCCAGGGTGTGGCCCCAAGACCCTTGACTGTGGAGGCTCTGCTCCCAGCACCTCATCACAACAGATTCTCAGTGCCTCTTCCAGTTCTTCTGCAGTGACAAGAGTAACCAATAAAACATATCTGTAGCAGCATAAGATAATAAACGATAAAAGCCAAAATAAGTGCTTCAAGCTGTGAGCATGGGAAGGATTCCATGCAGGACTAATCCCTGTGGCCTGATAGACTCAAAGTCAGCTTAATGGAAGGAACAGGATGGCTGCAGCCCTAGAGGGAGAGTTCTGGAGTGGACATGGAGGACTGGGAGGGAGAAGATCCCATGGACACAAGATACAGAGACAGGATAGAAAAGAGGCAAAGTCAGAATGCAGCGAATTTCCCAGCCTGGTCTGGCCCCAGATTGATATCTGGAGGGCATGAGAGGTCAAATTAGAAAGGCCAATTTGGCCGCCATGTGTGCGACCCCTGAGGGCCGTGCAGTGTCCGCCTGCCGGCCAGGCCTGGCCTCTTTCCGGGCTGACCCCAGCCCCACCCCGCCTGACCTCGAGGAAGTGCGGGGAGCCGGTGCGTGCGGACCGTGGCGGCCAAGATACCACGGAAAGCTGGGCATGGTGGCTCGTGCCTGTAATCATCAGTCTGCGAAGCAGCTGGGGCTAGGGAACGCGGTCTGAGTCCTGCTCAGGACAACACAGCGAGACCTAGCCCCAAATAGCTGGGCGTGGTGGCACACGCCTGTAATCCCAGTTACCTGGGAAGCTGAGGCAGGGGATTGCTTGAGTCTGTGGTACCACGGGCAACAGTAGCCTGCGGTTCCACGGGCAAAAATAGCAAGACCTAGACTCAAAAAAAAAAAAAAAAGAGTCTTGTCTAATAGCAGTGGGCCCACAGCAAAACCCCAAGGGAGTAGACCTACCATCAGCTGATGGCTGTCCCTTCCAGGATCTGCTCTTCCAAAACATACGGCGGAGTCATGCCCCCAAAGCCAAAGACCTGAAGCATGACTGAAGGAGCAACAAAACGAGGCACAAACTGCGGAGATGAGACCCACCAAGACCAAAGGTGCTCCGAAAGCAGTACAGGAAAGATAAACAGCACGTTCTACAAAGTCCGGGGAAATCACACCCTCACCAAGGACGAGGAAATGGATCAAAGAAAAAAAAAAAGACTAAAGGACTAAACAAGGACAAACAGCAAAAAGAAACGAGGCAAAGAGACCAGGGGAGATGTAGTGTGTGTGGGGGTATTCCCATGGGGATTAGCAGTTATACAATCATATATTGTAAAATATGCAAAAATAAAGATTAAAAAAAAAAAAAAAAGAAAGGCCAATTTGAGTTTTACTCAACCAGATAATGGTTTTCAATTTAGGATGGAACCACAGCATCACCGTTTTGAAAATACTTGTCTTTAGTAGTCTCTAGAGCTGTTAAAGCAGAATCTCTGGGCATGGGTTAAACATTATTGTTGTTTTTCAAGCCTCCATTTTGAAGCTGAGTAAAAGCTGAACATTGCAGATAAAAGAGGACAGAGACAGACAAACAGCACTGTGAGTCCTTGATCTCAGTGCTGTTCTTGGCATTTTTAATACTCTGAGTCTGGGCAAACTACTCCCTGTTCCTCAATTTCTAATATTTAAGGTGGAAAAGGTAAGAGGCTGAAAAAGTAATTTGGAAAAGTCACTGGTACTTGAAAACTCTAGTAGAATGCACTGTACATGGGCAAGCACAGGGGGAGGTGAGATGATTCTCTGAATATGAGCTGTTGCAAGTGGCATATGAGACATCAACCACAAAGCACACAGGGTGTGCTGAGGTGGAGGCTTGGAGTCCCAGATGTGACTGACAGAACAATGTGGATGTGACATTAAGTACAGCCTCCCTGAGACCTTGAGAACATCTCTGTGTCCACAGGTCAAATAGGTTCAAATGTTCTGTGGGTGAAAGGCAAGGTAATATCCAAAGTGAGAAATGGGCTTCTTCCAGCACTAGACTGGGTAAGGCAGTGAAATGCAATGTTAATTTTACAAAAGTCAGTTCTCCTTTGAAATTATATAAAGTTACTTGTGGCAACCATGGTTTTCAATGTCATGTATGATTTAGGGATGTAGGTTCAGATGTACTTTGCCCTACCAGGTCAGCACCAAAGCACCCCAATCCTCCACCAGAGTCTGGTTGAACTGACCCCAACCTTTGCTCCCCACATCGCACCCTCCCCTCTGGTAGTCTCAGTTCTGCAATCAGATTTCTAGGGTTCATTTTGGTTTAGTTTTGCTTGGTTGCTTTTTTTTTTTTAATAGTCCACGTAGGATTGCAAGCAGCATGTTAGCTCCTTTAACACAAATTCAGAAGCAATTTTTGTAAGAAAATTATTCTCATATTCTAGAAGATAGTCAATGATCCCAAAGAGAAGTCCCATCTAGAAGTTTGAAAGCAGGACTGTCCAGGAAGGAACAGCATCTTCTAGAAGGTGAGGGAGGATGGAGAAGTCAAGTTCTGGACACTTAAAAGAAAACCATGCCTGATGCTCCATCTGGGTCTGACCTGGGACCCTGAGCGAGTCCTTCTGATCCTTCTAGAGTTACTACACCTTGGGGGTGATGGGGTGTGGGGGCCTTTCCTCTCCTGCCTCCATTCCTCCCTCTACAGAACCCATTTTTCTCATGAACTTTCCTCATAGCCCTTGGAGATAAGTATTTCCTTATGGTAATGATTGTTTTTCTCATTTTAGGTTGAGGATGGGGAGACAGAGGATTGGTCCTGAAAAGAGTGTTCCTCCTTTTCTCTGGATTCTGTCAAGTTCAAATCATAAAATGGAAAGCCCTGGAAGGTCTCTGAGCATCTCAAGGTCCAGGTATCAGGGCGCCATAAGGTGAGAAGGGAACTAATTATGAGTGTGATATGCTATAAAATTTATGTCCAAGTTTTTTTCTTTTTTTTCCTTGTTGGGGGTGTGGCAGTCAGGGGCTAGTTCCATTTTCTTCTCACATGCATGCCCGTAAAAACGATGTGATTTTAGAAATCACCTTATACAGTCTTTGCCTATGAGAGGATGGGACCCAAAGCGGGAACTTGGTAAAAGCTTCTGAGAGGACCCCCCCCCAACCCAAAACCCGGGAGCATTAGTTAGTGTCCCTCTGGCCTGCGCCGGTTCCCTGTTGTGCTGGAACCTCCCAGCACTTTCAGAGCCGCAGCAACTCCGCCTCTCTCCAAGGTCTCCAGTGAGGCTAGCCATGGCCCGGACTTATCTGTGAAGTTTTAGAAACATATTGAAAGTATCAAGACTTGGAACACAGCCGTCACTGCGCGGAGCTTTCACCACCTTCTCGAGCTCCTAAACTTGAACTCCTCAAGATTCAGCAGCATGGTTTTATTTCCTCATCGGAAGCCCTGCCATCTTGGTTTTGTCCCCCGGGGCCCAGAGTGAGGATTCTGGGAGGTAGGGGAGCGGTGCTGCCTCCATGGCCTCCGACCACTGGCTAGGGACAGGGCTTCTGGGGAAGCTCCCAGGTGACCACCAGGCGGAGCCAGGATCGCTGTGCGAAGGGACATGAAGGGACACACGCAGGACCGAGGCCAGGTGTGGGGGTTCCCTGGCCTCCTGGATGGCTGTCCTTGGGATGTCTCTCTGCGTGGGGAAACATGCCACCAATACAGAATTATACTCCTTGGTGACAGAATCAGCATGGCTGTCAGTTCAGGGTGGCCCTTTTTTATATTAATGCTTTGTTTTGGAGATGTCCTGTCATTATGAATTTGAATAACTGAACAGTATATTACCTGATAGGCACAGGGAGGAAGGGTGCATTTTTGAGATATTTAAGCCTGTAAATACTGTGAAGCACTTTTTTTCCCCCTTTGAACTTACTTGTGAAACAATAAATAGCAACAGAGTTTCAGGAATTGGAGAGGTGTTTGTTTAATACTGCCATTATTGTCCTGGGGCTCCTATTAATGTCTTCCTAAATTAACGCAAAATCAAGAGTTTGAATTGTCCAGCCAGATATTTGACCGTCTTCAGAGAATATTATCACATCCCAAACTATCCCCTAGTATTTATATTTTCCAGAATGTTCTTCAGGAAAAGCACTGTCCCATCCACCTAATGATTCTTTGGATGATGTTGATACAAGATCCAGGGAAAAATAAACAATAAGAACACTGACTCATGAAAGAAACAACAGCAGTAGCCCATCCTCTGCTAAAGATTAAAAAAAAAAGTGAGGGATTTGCTACAGACAATTCACTATTGCCAGAGCATTGTGGACAATTGTGAAAACAGAGTCTTCAACTAATTCAATGCTATTGATAATTAGGCAATCCTCAATTCTTTCCCACTTTGGAGATTTGAGTTATTTCAAATTTTGATCATTTTCTGAACCATGTTTTAATTCAACTAATTCTCACTATACTATACAACAGATAAGAATGCATACATTCAGAGAAAGGAGTGAAAGGACATTAGAATCAGATTAGAACTCACAAATTCATGCTTCATAAATACTTCATAGATACTTTCTCAGCCTTGTAACTTCCCTCAGTGCACTATTTTTAGCTTCTTTGAGACTTTGGCAGAGCTCATGCTTCTTTTAGGGGAAAACACTGCCGAGAAAGCATTGTATTAGGTATGATGATTTTATTCAGTTCTCATAACAGTACTATGGTGGCTGCATTTTTATATTCAGGCATCGCTAGTGCTCTGTGTCATCTCATCTCCCTGAGTCTCTATATTCTCTGGAATTGTATCCCTTGTGTCCTGTCTGCTTTCATAATCACTAAGTACATGTTTCTCTGTCCAGCACCTTCTGATGACCTTTGCACAGTTAGCCTTTCCCAGGTATCTCAACTTCTTGCCCTGCACCAAGAATTAACCAACACACCATATCAAAGCAGTGGTCAAAATATTCTGTGCACATCTTAGCCCCACAAGTCTTGGCTGCCTCAGTAGCTCTGTTACCTATTATTTTGAACAATTTTCTTAAAGTTTTCAGCTAAAACAATGGTTTGCTACAGCATAACCAGAAGTGGAAGTTAACATATGTTTTTTGAGATTTGTATATGTAGAGCTGGGTTATATTCTTTGACAGATGAATAGAATTTACATATATAGTACATTGGATTTATTTGTGGATGGGTGTTTGGGTGTTCTCCAATTTCCCACTGTTAAGAACAAAGCTACAATGAATATTCTTATACATATTTTCTTGTGCACATCTTCAAGAACTTCTAGAGTATACATCTGGAAGTGGAATTACAGAGCCATAGAAGATGCTCATTGCAAATGTCATTACTTATTGCCAATTTGCTTTCCACAGTAGATAAACCACTTTATATTTTCCCAGCAGCATTTGAACGTCTGTGTTTATAGTTAACATCCATAACATTTGATGGTGAGATCATTTAATTTTTGCTCGTCATATAAAAATGGATCTGTACTTTCTTATTTTGATTATCAGTGGCAATTAAAGGGCAACCTTTCTGGAAATGCCTATTCATATCTCTAGTCTATTTTCCTAATGGGGTTTTGCCTCTACCTCTGAATATATTCTTTATACAATCTGGATACCAGTGAATCCTCAGTCTACTACCTAAGTGGCAAATCTACTCTTAAGTGTTTTCCACATGTAGAGACATGGACGTGGGTTGGGCACCCTGACTCCTGTGGCCATGTGGAATATGTATTGGCAGGGATGGTGGACAGATCCTCAACAAGTAAACTTGAAATTCATAAAATAATTTTAGATAGGAAGAAATGCTACTAAAACAATAGAAAAATAAGATAGTGTTGAGTATAGAAAGTGCTACTTCAGATGGGAAAGTTCACAAGAGGTCTCCAGCTGAGCTTGGATGAATAGAAGATGGGGGGCGGGGGAGGAAGGTGTTCCTCCATGGAGTGAGAATTGACCCACGGTGCCAAGGAGGCTTCAGCTGGAAATATGTGCTTTCTTTGCTCTGAAGCCATCTTCCAAAGGTCAGGGCTTTCCTTGGTGAGTCCACCACCTTCTGCTCTAAAAGTTTGTTGGCCCACAGGATTGGGGCAAGCAGGAGGCACAGATTATTCTCTGTCACAACAGAATAAGTTTAGCACAAGCAACCCAGCCATAGCAATAAGCAAAGAAGGAAGTCTGCATTTCATAGAGTGTAGCTCCTGTTATCTGGAGAGCATCTCAATGGAAGGAGCATCCTTATTGCCTGGTTCAGATCCTCCTGCCATCAGATTGGTTGTGTGACTATGATACAGTTCTCTAAGCTGTCTGTGCTTTGGTTCCCAGTGTCAGTGAAGATGAAATTAAGCAGCAGGCAGACCTCCCAGATACTTCCCCAGTCTTCTTGTCCCCTTGGTACTGGTATACATTTGTAACCCCCTTCATGACCTGTAGACCCTACCTAGCAACTCACTTCTAGTGACTAGAATTTGGTAGAAGTAATAGGGTGTCACCGGGCATGGTGGTGCGTGCCTGTAAGTGACAACTTATGGAGTCACGGCTGGGACTGGGGATCATGGTTTGAGTATCGCCCAGGGCAACATAGTGAGACCTAGTTCCAAAAAAAAAAAAAAAATGCTGGTTATCGTGGTGTGCACCTATAATCCTTGTTACCTGGGAAGCTGAGGCTGGGGATCACTTGAGTCCATGGTACCTCGTGCTATGAGAGCCTTTGGTTCTACAGGTGAAAATAGCGAGACCTAGTCTTAAAAAAAAAAAAAAAAAAAAGAAGTAATAGGGTGTCACTGCTGTGGTTAGATTTTAGAGGACTGTGGCATCAGTCTTACTGATCCTCTCACTCCCTGTTGTTTACTGTTCTTAAGCAACCAGTAGCTTGGGAAAAGTAGTCCAAATAGTTGCCACTGGACTGACCCATGAAATGGACCCAAACAAGCTGAGACTTCCCATCCTTTCTCTGCAGAGAGGCATTCCCAGAACTGTTCCAGGGTCATGGCCTAAAGAAGGTGTGTGTATCGGTGGGTGGTGTGTTGTTCCTGCAGACACAATTAAACAGTTACAGAACCGAGATTTGGTGCAGAGAAGTGTGGGAAACTGCTTGTAACCACCTAAGACAGTGTCATTACTATTGACCAATCTGGAGTAGCCTGCATATTTGGTGTCTCCTGCACCTCAGTCAGTATGAGGATGACTTCTGATTGTACCTGAAAAGCACCTGTGTCATGTCCCAAAGCCCTATGGACAGGACCAATGGACAAGGAACTACAGGTGCCTCTGGTCAACCACCATCAAGGAACTGAACCCGGCTGGCACCCCATCCAAGTGCCCATGAAGCAGTGCCTGGCAAGACTGAACTGAGTGACCTTGATTGGACTCTTGACTGAAGCCTTGTGAATTCCTGTACCTAGACTCCTAACCCATGGAAACTATCAAGTCAACTATGCAAAAGTCATTCTAAATCATGAAATCCAGAGTCATATACTGTATTACAGTAGATAACACTATACAATGACAGTACTGACCACATTAGTCCCCCTCAGACTGTGCAACACCATATTCTTGAGGAAAACCACACACTCTGGGTTGACCTTGACTCCACAGAGGCCTCAGGTGTCTGACTTTATTATCATCCAAGGAGGGGTTGTGGACCGCCTCCCTTCAAGCACTGCCTTTTGAATAAGTGATGGACTATACAAACTGAACCTCATAGGAAACATACAGTCATTCTGAGTCAGTTAAAAAACAAAGAAACATTCCAAAGCAAAAGTACACATGGTTGTCAATTCATTCGAACAGCTGGTGCTGCCCTGCACCCCCAAGTCCTTCCTTTATCAATCCTTTCAAATGGCATCTTGGAAAGATGGATTTTTTTTTTGGAGTCCTGGCTCTTTCTTCTTGGCTCCCCTTGGAAGTTCTGTGTGAAACAGAGCTTTCTTTGGGAGCATTCCTGGTGATCCAGTCTTTGGCTTTCTGCAGGATGAGCAAGATGACCCAGTTCAGGTGATGAAAACTTCCTTTTCTTTCCATTACCTCCTGTGCCCTCTGATTCTTGCACCCTTGCCTCTGGACCACATGGCATTAAGAATGTCCTAAAATGTTGACAGTGCAGTATCAGCAGGTAGACACCATGCTTAAGGGTGTGCTAAGGAACTCTGACTATGCCCGGTACCCATTCACTAGTCAAATTGAGGTGACACCCTGATACATGCTCCCGCAAGTGAAATTCTAACATGGGTCATGTGCTGTGAAGAGCCCAGGTCTGGGCTGCTCCTCTAGCTGTGCCAAGTCTTGGAGGCATGTTTTTCCTTGGTCAGTTTATACACATTGGAAGTTTCAGAAAGTCTCATGCTTTTGTGAGTCTACCTGCTGTGTAAGTGTAAGAGTTCATCTATGGTGTAGCATTTCACAATACCTTGCATGTCTGTGCTATCACAGTCTCCAAAATAATGCTGGAAGATACTAAGGGGTCACCCACTTTATTTCATAACCCACCCAGGGAGGGGAACCACCTGGTCAGGTTATTGAAGTGAATTCTTGTTCAGTGACTTAGTGCTAGGAGTTCTCAATGTGTGTTGCGCTCCACTCTGAGTGCTTGTTTTCATGTTATCTCACTTATGTTCATTTTATGGACCCATGAGCTTACAAAATGGTAAGACTTGAACAGGACACATGGATAATGACAACAGGCAGCCCTGTTCTCTGGCTTTAGGTCTTCTGGGCTTCTTTTTCCACATACCAGACAACAAACAAATTCAACGGGGATGAGGTATCACAGGCAGGAGGTGGCGCTTATGGCAGGTCTTCAGAGAGCTGGGAGAATCTCATTTTCAGTCTCCTATCTGGCTGCCTCTCCTCTACTCAGACCCCACTCTCCACAGGATCTGGCCCAGCTCTTCAGAAACATCCAACCCACTGAACATGGACCCAAGGAACAGGAATAAACATTTTTGACCATTATAGTTCTCCAACCTGGACATTGGATGGTCATCTAGAGCAGGCTTTGAAAGAGAAGGCTGTGAATGTGAAGCTTCTCTAAGGAAACTTCCTAATGATATTCTTTTCAATAAAAGGGATTAGAAGACTTTATATGGGTGTAAACAGAAAATCAACAGAATGCAGATGTAAAAGGGGCTCTAGAAGCAGTCATAAGTTCTAGAGATCATCACACAGACTCCGCTGGACGCCCTAGGTTAAGCTGGGCAGGGAGATATTGCCCAGGCTGGGGTTTTGGATATGAAATGTCTTAAGGGTAGGCAGGACCAGTGAGGCCTGGCCTTCACTAAGTGTACATAGGGCCCAATGATAGACTTCCAGTTTGAGCCCCATGGTCATGGGCATCAACAGAGGCTAAGAGACCTGGGGTCAGAGGGAACCAGATCCAGACTAGAGTAAAGCCTGTTCTCATCCCTGAGTTATAGAGGGGTCTGAGCTCCACTGGGGCCATGTTCCTGAGCTACATGTCTATGCTTTTCCCTGGTCCGCCATACTTGTCCCTTCTCCCCCCAGGAACCCAAGCCTGCATACTTAGCCAGAACATTCCCAGTTACCACCTGTCTTTGTCCTTGAGCTCTTTATTATAAATTTAATCATTTTGTTTTATGACTATTTTGTATGTAGGGGTTTATTTATACCTGCTAGAAAGTGATAACTCACAGCCAGTATGCCGTATGTTACCTAGAATAGAATTTGATACTCAGAACCAGAACTTGTGTCTAGGTGTCAGGTGTGTACCCCTCATAGAGAAGCATGTGGTAAGAAAGATAGACATAACTATGGCAGTGGGTTAAGGACTCAAAGATGGGAGGAGACCTCCATGTACAGGTGGCATGAGACTTGGGTTTCATCACATGACTTTGGGGTTTTCAGGAAGGAAGTAGAAGAACGATTCCTTGCCTACGCAGGGGAAAAGGAAGCATTCCTGGTGGAAATAAGCGGTTCCATTGGAGAAAATAATAGAACAGCCAGAAAAGCTTCAAGAATACAGAGTGACTGAGGCTAGTGGAGAAATGAGTATCCTTTGCAGAAAGTCATCCTGTTGAGTGAAGGTTCTTGGCTCACAACACAGGTCACCTGTTTCCATGAACTTCCAGAGAGCAGAATAAAAGGCAAGAGCCCACATATGGGACAACTTAAACCAGTGCGAGGGAATGCGTGTGTCACTCCGACAGGGGTGGTACGTGCTGTGTTATTAGACCCAGGCTGAGGCCACAACACAGCCATAAATCAAGAAGCGGGTGTTTAAAAAATAGTGGAAGTGTTAAGGAAACATGAAGTGGCTGACCTGTGGGGCTGGGCTGTTACTCCCTACAAGAATTTTGATGACTAATGATGTGGGTAAATAAGTGCTTAACTTTCTCATAACCACACTTGTGATTTATTTAATTTGGGGATATTGTGCTGTTCTGAAAACCCTTGAAGATGATGGTGATCAGTGGGAAAGGATTCCCCACAATTCAGAAGAGGCTGGAGACTTATTCTCTAACAGGTTTCCCCACCCACATCCTGGTAACTGGAGTTCATATAGCAAAGATTTAGGATCAGCCACCCACCTTCCAAGTTTAATTCAAAGTTTGGGTAGCTCTGCCAATGGATAATCACTCAATTGAGTCTTTGAGAGGTTTTTTTTAAAAAATAAGATGGAGGTAACTGGGAAGAAGGTGGGTCTCACCTCAGATTTTGTTGGATCAGATTCACAGAGAATCATGGTGGCAGCTGTGGGAATGGTCTAAATATTTGTGGGCTTGAAGGATGTCAAGCAACAGAAGTGTTAAGCTGATGACCTGCCAGACCATTAATAAGCTGCCACTTCACATCTCTGAGTCTCAATTTCCTCATCTCCACAAGGACTAGTAATAACTACCTCACAAAGAATTGTGAAGATTTCCATAACTGACATGCCTCTCAATATGTGTGAAAGCCAGATATACCTTTCTTGAACAGCAACATAGATATATTTTAAGAAAAAAATCACTCCCAGATATTTATAAGCTATAATAATTCTAGGTGGACCTTATTGATTTGGTAGATTAAATCTTAGAAATAATATCATTAGGATATTGTTTGTTTTTTAATAGCTTTTCTTTGAATTGCACAAGTAACCACAGAGATAGTAACAGTCAATGCAATGCACATATGCAATGCATGTATGATTGATTACTTTCAGAACTCTCAATTCATTTATTCTCTCAACACAAACTGAAAAGGTAAATTTCTATTACATGACTCTTTTGTCTTCAAGGTGTTATTAGACAGGTTGATTTATTATTTTCCTTTTAAAAATTTTCAGGGAATCTCAGAACTATTTTGTACTTTTCAGTTTGAAAGACTTGTGCATCTTTTATAAATATACACTAGATTGATATGATTTTTATGCTATTTTACTAGTAATTTTTATTTTGTATTATGGTTGCTACTAGTACCCAGAACTACAAATAGAATTACAAATGATCTTTGTATATTGTTGATGTATCATGCAACCTTTCAAAACTCACTTATTATTTTAACATTATTTTCTGCTTCCTTCAGAGGTGAAGCAGAATTATGAGTCAGAAGGTCTCTGACAACATGCAAAGTCACTTCGTCTCTGACAGCCAGTGTCCAAGGAAGGGGTTCGGGGCAATAAGCCTCAGATGAGTTAGCCGAGTCCCAGAGAGGCCTTATGGGTCAGGGACTTGGATCACCAGTGACTCTTGAGTTGTGAAACATCTGGGTTTTAACTCAAAACTTTTAGATCTCTAGATTCCCTTGAAATCTCTGCCTCTAGATCAGTACATCTGATTGTCTATTCTGTATAGAAAGAAAATTTGGGGGTGTAACTCAAGGGTAGAGCATTTGACTGCACAAAGTCAAGACTATATATGAATCTGTGAATCGTGACAAGTGATTTGGCTGTTAGATCAGGAATCTGATAAAAAGAAATATCATTAGAAGATTAATGACAAGGAAGTGGGGACATGATATATGGAGCCACTTAAGTGTAAAAACCTTGGAATTACATGTGAAACCTACAAGAGATCATCCCTTTAATGGAAGATCCTCTTGTGGCAGATATATTAAGCAGAGATATTGACACAGTGTGTTAAACATCAGACAGCCTCTCACTGATCAACGAGTGGCCAATAGGTACAGGACTGGAGTAGCCCTAATAGCAGTGATGGAGAATATGATTAGATCCAGTAACGCAGGGTCCTATTTTCTGAGAATGAGCTACTGCTGCATCTCCAGTCTCTCCTCAAGAGGCACCAATCTTGATACCCCATGTGATCACCTCATCTTTTGAGAAGTTCAAACAGGCACTTAATGACCATTTGATTTGACTGGGTCCCTTCTCCCCTAGTAGCGGAAATATTTAGGCTTGGTTAGAATTCACAAATAGTTCAGGTTGGGTTTGCCTATTCTGACTACAGAACTCAGTCAAGTACAATACACATTATCCAATGGCATCTAGAATATTTGATCCATTGTCATTAGATCTTGTATGACATAATTTGGGCCAATAAATTCATTTTATGGCAAAATAAACACAGTAATAGTTATAACCATGAGATATACTTGTCCTAAAACATACCACAGCCAAAATCTATCAGCCTGAAAATGGTACAGCCTAAGCTGTAATCAAGGTACATTCTTGGCAATGATATGGTATCCACACTAAATCAAAAGCAAATATAGTACCAAACCCAAATAAGTCAGACACATGGGTCTGGGAACCAACAAGTGGAACTAACAATGCCTCATACTAGTACTTTTTCATCTTTTGGGAAATTTCCTTATCTGTTATCATCACAACTTTAGTCTATGCAAATTTAGAAGTTCTTATTCCTAAAGCAGCATCACTTCCATCAGAGGGCAAGCAAGAGATCACCTAAGGTTGTCATTTGATCACTTTGGACTCCATATACAAAATGACCAGAAGGCATCATCATCCATCATAAGTAAGCAACAGAGGAAGAGGAAGAGATGTGGTGATGGAGTGGGGTCAGGAGCACATGTTCAGGGCTCAGGTGTTCCCTTGGGGTACTGTGGGCACCTCCCTGCCTGGTCTGGAAAACAGTACAGCAACCATACCTGAGGAATATGGTGAGTAGGAGCACACACGTTTCAGGACTGAGATGTTTGGTCACCTTCAGGGATGTCATGTTGATCAACTGAAGTGCAATGAGGGTGAGAGAGATCAAAAGTTTATAAAAAGTTGTGGGTGTGACTTGTTGCCAGGATATCTATAATAGTGGCAGGGATTGTATAGCATTCCACTAACATTCTCAGGAATAGAAGCCTGAAAGAACTGCTATCAATAGAAAATAATTCTTAGTTAAAAATAAAAATAAATTTTGAATGTTATAAGAAATAGGATTATTGGGCTACAGTTCATCATACTCAGATCCTCCCTCCAAGGATGGAGACATTCACCAACTATCAGCTGAGTTCCCTTTAGGAACTTACTTAAAGTCAGTTGTCTCTTCAAAGTCATGTACCTTCTCAGTGGAGAAAACCCACATTGGGACTTGATGCAGAGGCACAAAGGTCCAGCCTCCTTGCCTCAAGGAGAGATGTCTTTGGAAGACCACCCCAGCATAGAGATATTTATTGGATTAGCTGAAGCCTTTGTTGTAAATATATCTCAGTCCAATTACTATCCCTACCTGACTTGGCTTTTTCTTATCTCCTAATGTAGGATAAACACTATCCATTTAGTCACTTGCATGCATACCTAGAATAGTTGTGATCATATAATCATGCTAATGTCGCCCAAAACAAACTGTGTTTTAATTTTAAGGATAATTTAGGCAACTCTATGCAGTATTATATGTTATCATAGAAAAGAAATAACTCAAATTGGTCAGAAGAGTCAATATGGACTGCTATTTATATAAGCTAGAGCTTCTGTTTTCAGTATATGCTTGACCTTACAAGACAAATCTGAAATGAAATACTGATCTTTAGATATATCTGTTATTTACTTACATGGTTGAAAGCTATTTTTATTGACCAGATACAGCATTGTGCTTTCTTTGCTTAATTTGTGTTGTAACTCATTTCATCCATAAACATACTACTATAAGTTCTTGATTATTTATGTCTAGCTAGTGAGCTTTTATTTCATTTAAAATTACTTTAGAAAAAATGCATTGCTAGGATGCAACTGTAACTATTTTAAGGATATTGAAGTAATACTGTAAGTATTTGAAAACTGTTACTTCTAAATTCAATTACTTTTCTTTTTTACTTCTTTCTTTATAAATAACATACATACCAACACTAACAAAAGCCTAGCACACATGCAAACACTTTAAAGTACTGGTAGGTATCCAACCACTCAGGTTAGAAACATGCCAATATCTTGAGAGCCGTCTAGTGATGGGCTTCCCCCCTCCCTTCTGCACTCTCCACCCTTCTGACATCTGGACACTCATTTTCTGACATGGTGAGATGTATAAAAGTATAGCATCTAACCATAGGCAGCATATCACAGAGGATCAAAAATTCTTTGAAACTCCTCCCACAGATTGGGTGGGTTTTATAGCTCTTCCCTTCAAATCTGAATCAGGTCAATGACAAGATCAAACAATAGATTCAGGCAAAAGTGATGCAATGCAATTCCTAGGCCTGGGCCTTAGGAAACTAGCAGTTGCCACTTGAAACACTTGAAGCCCAGATGTCAGGCTGTAAGAAATACAAGACGTGTCATGGAGAGGCCTGTAAGGAGAGGTCAACGAGGAGAGCCTGCCAGGAGAGGACATAGATCCACTTTCTATGCTGGCTAAGCTACCAGCTGACAGTGCTAATCACTTGGCCATTTGAATGATCCTTCTTGAAATTGTGCCTTCTGCCCAGGCAAGCTGCTCTGGTCACAACTTGTGGAGCTCAGTAATGGAAATGAAGAGATCTGTGTTCCTAAAGTAGCAAAAGAGATTTTTCTTTTCTTTTCAGGGCATCATGATTGACCTACCAAGGATTTTGGTTTGTTTATTTGCTATTTAGAGTCATGCTCCCTTGGGTGTAGGGATACTTGCCAAGTGAGTGCACACCCTCACATTTCCCTGAGCCCTTGAAAGAAAAAGAGGGATGCAATGTTGAAGTGGATGCCTAAGGGAAATAGGAAGCTAGCAGTCAGGAATGTCCCTTGGAAGTCTGGGAGGGGGCAGAAGGCTGAAATACTCAGGCTACCATCCCCATTGCTTGCTTGCTCTGTTGTCCCATCAAATTTCACTCACAAAACACAAATTCAAAGACAAAGTTATTAAGTATTGGAAAACAGAGTGCAAGGCATTAAAATCCAAGCATGTAGCTTGTTGATGAACTTGTGGTTCTCTGCAGCTGTACACATTGCAAAGTCCTGAAACCAGCTTGGGTTTCAGTAACTGTTGTAGAGAAAGGAGATGAGCCTCTCTGCAGAGTCCAGGTCCACACTGCAGACTCAGTGGCTTCTATTTCCAACAACTCACTTCTGGGTTTGTTCTAGGCACTTGAGAAGCAGAAAAGTTTTCAGAGCTAAAAGTGAAATAATATCACCACCCCTCCTCTTCACACCCCCTTCCCCCCAAAAAAAAGATAGCAATGGCAGAGGGACAAAGAGTAGACAGGAGTAGGCAGGGCCTTAAGGAAATCATTAGAGAACACAGGAAAGATATTAAGAGAACTGCAGTGAAGACTTTTAGAAAGGCACTGAGTGATGTCTTCAGTATCTGCCTTCTCTGTACCAACAGTTCAATTTTTTAAACCATTACAAAGAATTGACATTGTTGATTCTATTATATGCTTACTTTCTTTTAAATTCCTTTTAAAATCTTCCTTTGAGTTAACTTTTTGCTGTGCTGATTTTAACTTCTGGAAATAAATAATAGCTAATTAATACATAGCTTTGGCCTCAATACATTGATCTAAGAATTTCTCACTATCTTGTCAGCACTTTGATCTCTTAAGAAAATATATTTTGTCCTACATTTGATCCAGAATCATTAGGTGTCCTCAAGTAAGCACTGGTTTAAGCAACCTAATCTGTCATTTCCAGAAGCAAATTCCCTGAAATTTATTTCTGAAAAAGAAATACAAAAAATATTTTCCAATACACCTCTCACTATTTTCAGAAAATTGTGTATGAAATGATACTGATCTATCAAGTGTGCTATCAATTAAATTGAAGGAAAACTAGCCCTTTTGGAATCTTTATTTAGTGAGTTTTCGTGAATAAGCCATGTTTAACCTGAATTCTCAGCAGATGTTGCAGAGCTAAAACTGGTGTATTTCAAAAGAAATGGATGCATTTACTATAAAGTACAGTAATGTGGTTCCTTTTGATCATTGTATTATGATTTAACTCAGACATCTTCATTGTTTGTGCAGTTTCTCCAAATCCATGAAAGATGATACATATCCCGCTGGCAGGAGACCAACACTCTGAATTGGGCACTGGATTATTTAACCTCCCTGATAAATAATTTACACTTGGGGATATTATGCAGAGACCTTTCCAATTAAATTTTGTTGACAGAGAAAGTAAATATAGTAGTCAATGAAAAAAGAATTTTAACACATTCTTGACCTATCAGACAGAAAAAAATTCTATTTAAAATATTATCTACTCTAGAAAATAAATATATTGAAAGGAAAGATTGGAATGATGTTTATAAATATGAGAACTAAATATCTAATAGTGTCTGTATTTTAGAGAAAATTTTAACTTTCTATGTATACTATTTTAATTCATAAAATACGTGTCTACTAGTTGGAAGGATTGAGAGACTCTAAAATATGAAAAGTTTTAGTTGAAATTCTGGACTTATTAGGCTTCAAGCAAGTAATTTAAGCTTTCTGAAATTCATGTCCCTTGTCTATAAATGATGAATATGATACTTCAGTGTTGGTACAGAGTTAAAAATAATAATGTAAAATATCTCACATAAATAGTACTTACTTTTAGAGCAACAAAGTTCTCTAATGAGTTTAACCACATCTCCCAATTTGTCCTATTCAGCAGTGATCTATGTTCTTAGGGATTTGCAAGAGGAGGCACTATTTAAAAAAGAAAACAGACCATCTTTTTTTTTGTGTGTGCATATATATCCTTGTTGGAATTTACTTAAAGGACAGTATGTACAAAATGAGTTATGGAAGAATTAATATATTGATTTTAGGAAAATGTATTTAATCTCCAGATGAATACAGAGGACTCTGTGGAAAGAACTGGAAGGTAGTTGTTAATAGTTTGACTAAACTATTTGGAAATTTACAGAGGGATTTGTTGGAAGATTAAATATTTTTTGTCTATGACTCTTATTTGAGATATTCTAGCTTTCCTCACACCTCACACCACTGACTATAGTTGTTGAAAATGACATGTTCAAGATTTTCATACTTATGATTTCATTTTTTGAATAAATACTTATCTGAGAATTCATTCTGATTTTTACAGTCTAACAGGCCATTCTTCCTGTAAACTCATTTTCTGGGGTGGAGGAAGAAATCATCTGCCAAGAGACCATTCAGTTCCATCCCCTATGTCATCAATAAGATGGCAAACACTTTAACTTTTAGGTCATGAATTAATAAGTTAATGAAGCAACCTAATGATTTGTGAGTACTTGATTGCTTAAAACTCCATGCCAGATGTTAGCAGGGTGCAGAAAGTGTCTAAACATATCCCTGCCTCCGACACGTTACAGATTAGGACCTGGCAACTCACATCTATAGCCTTTGAGTCCCCTCTCACCTTTACCTCTCTGATTTAATTTGAGGTACACAAACAGAAACAAATATTCCTAGAGTAGTCAGGGTTTCAGTTATAAATGTCTTTCTAATCCAGTCACACTACCCAAAACACTTACACAGGACTCTCCATCACCAGGCATTCTACAATCTTAATCAAATTGCCTGTTGAAGAAAGCCTAGCATTTATTGCTTTTCTCCAAAATGGAAAACAGCTGTGATAAATTAATCTGTTCACCAGAACTCTCATATTAGGAAAGATTTTCAGATATTCTCTTAAGTAGAACCTTTCCAACTATGAACAGTTTATCTCTCCACCCCCACTCCTGCCCTGTCTCATTGAGTATGTCCCCATCATCTCTCTATAAGGAACACTAGAGATGGGATGTTTCCTGAGCCAGACAAGCAATATTAAATGACAATCAAATAACAAGCAAAAGGAGAAAGAAAATGTCACTCAGAAGGCTTGTTGTCACCAACAACAGAATACAACCTGGCCAGGCCCGCTGCAGAATCTTATGTCAAGAGCAACAATCTCCCACTTTGGGTTTCACCTAGTACAGTTATCACTGCTTATATCATCAAACACCAGCCTTAGAATGAACCTTCTCTGGTGATTCTAGGAGAATGAAAAAAGATTTTGATGTTAATTTGGCTCCCAGATGCATTTCTGGAAAACAATTCCTAGAAAAGGAAGGAGGCTTCCCATTCCTTTGCTCATTTCTCCTTGTCATCTAATGTTTTGATAAATTCAAATTTCTGAGACTGTTAAACTAAGACCCAAACATTCCACTGTGTAATTTCACCAAAGAAATGCCATGATGACTCCCTCTGGATCATCAGCCCCATCTCTTTCAAGATGTCACACAGTTTCTTTGTGCCTTTGTGTGTATGCTGTTGCTCATTCATTTGCAAAGTGGTTTTTATTTACAAGTTTGTTTCTTCTCTCTGGTCAGTGATCCTGGTAGTATGTTTTATTTGTAGAGAAAGAATTTTTCTCAGATGTTCTATAGTAAAGTAGGTGCAAAGTTATGTGCAAAGCTGGAAAAGTGAGTCTGGTGAGAGTAACAGGAATGACTCTGAAAATAGTACAGAACTGATCTCTAAGAGACACAACCCATCCTGAATTGGACAGGTGGTCAAATGGTACAACATGTAGCACCACATCTGAGATTTAGGGATGGGGAAACTGGGTTCAAGATGCCATAATTCCTTCAATCTCCTCTCAACACCTATTAAAGGGTGAGTGGAAAAAAAGCTGCAGCTTCTACCTCAATATTCTCATTATCAAAAGGAAAAAAAAAAGCTAAAGAAAACAAAGCAACTCCACATCCAGTGAATTTTCTTGTGAGCAAAAGAGAGCCAAAAGCAGTGGAAAAGCCTTGATTCCACCTTCTGAACCTCAAACTTGGGGCATCTATTTGTTGGAAACTAGTTTTCACCCAAAATGTAGGTAATGTGTTTTTTCCTTCATTTTGATTTTTTCTAGTCTATGCAGATGAGAAGGATACATTGATGAGAGCAAAACAGCCAACCATGTTCAAGGTATTTCAAGTTCTATTCATCTTTTCTTATTACAGTGGGGACATCCCTATCTACCATGTATATCCCTACCCTGCACACCCCTACTCATATATGTGATCTCTCAATGCTGTGTATGTCTTTGTGGCTATGACTAAAACTGGACACTGCAGTTCATTGAAAGTTATACTTAGTGTAAAATATTTTGTGGTTTATAGACAAGGGGGCTACAACTAATGATCAAGTATGGGATGTGTGTATCATTTAACATTTCCATATTACATGTCAAGTGAAGTCATAACAAACAACTCCAATGGAAAGAAGAGCACCTTCATTTGATTTCTCACACCCCACACTTAATTTAATGAGATCTAGATTGCCAAATCTGCTTTTCCTTTTCTTCTCACCCCATACATGCTTTTAAAATTTGAATGTAGTCACATTTTTGTAGCTTCAATGATTTCTTTTAAAGTATTCAAGGATGTTATCTTCCTTTTGCGATTCACAAAAAGAAGTAATAAAAAAAAACCCAAAACAAAAAAATCAAAAAAACCGTGCATTCAAGAGCATGATAAATATATATCAGAGCCTTCTCCACCCTGCTCTAAAAAGGCTTTGGTGACATTTGCAACACCCAACTTCATTTATCTATAGGATGACTCTTGATAGCTTTGTGTGAGCTTTTTAAAGTTCAGCCAAGCCAGCTGCTTGGTCAACACAAAGACAATAGCTCCCACACACAGGGCTACATGGATTAAAGAACCCCATCCATCAGTAAATCTGCCAGATGGCAGTGGAAGAAAGCTTGTAACTCTCTCACTTTCATTTCAACAGCAGCAAACAATGTTCAATGTTTAAAATAAACTCTTCCAGATGAGCTAAAGATAAACTCTGAGGTGGGTGGACTTGAGCTTTCGAGGCTGCAGCTCTGAAGTATTTGATTACATTAACACAAAACCCCTGCGTAGGACCTGCTTCTGTCAACAGAATGCTTAGGCTGGAACACCTACTACATGAAGCCATTTCCTGTGCTTTCATGGCTTGGTGGTAGAAACTTGCTTTGCTTTTTCACAAACTAGTAATGATTATATATTTCTCCATGCTCAGCATTTCCTCAAACCATGTGCACGACTTCATGGTTCGAGCTAAAGGCCAGCACTGTATGTCTCATAGAAACACAGCTTTCTAATATATTTATAATTAAAACTCCTATTTGCCTTTCTACATTACTGCTCTTATAATATACAAATAGTGCCACATGATTTTGCAACCAGTTCTACTTTGCTTGAAAAAATGGGGTATTTAAAAAATAAGATAACTAGCTTAGAATGGGGTATTTACAAAAAGAAGAAATGTAGTAGTTTTTTTTTTAACTCAAGATTTATTAAGAATGTTAGGAATTTTTTTAATAGACTTTAAATCCTGCAACTTAAGACAGATCAGGCTGTAAACTATCAAATGTAACAGAGCAATGTCTAACAATAAGATGATATACTGAAAAATAACTCTATTAGTATTCAGGAACTTACTGATTTAACACACAGAGTAGGAGTTTTAAGTGAGAAATCAATACAGGGTCAGTGATGATAATCTTAGTCTGCAAAAACTCTTAGAACTAAATATACCAAATAAGTATACTGGGGCATTTAAAAGATAGAACACATCCTCAAATTTAGATTAGATGTTTATGAAAAAAATGATTTATTACACACAACACATATATTGCCAGTTCCTCCAAACTCCAAATTCCTCTTCTGTCAGTGACATCTCTGTTTTATACAACAGAAACTTTGTTATTTGGAATTGGTAGGTTACACAAATGTTAAAGACAGAAATCATTAAAATGAACTATATGCATCATGCATTTTAATTTAACACTTAGAGCACACTCATTCCTTTTCCTATTATCTGATGTAAAGTTAAAGTTTTGTTTATCCCTGTCCCAACCCCTGACTATGAACTCCTTGGAATTCTATCTTCTTACTTTATACTAAAATACTATAGTCTATGATTTCCAGTTTTGATGTCTATAAAAGGGAGCCAGAGCTTAAAGCCCCTCCCTAAGAACAGCATAGAGAGATCTTTCAGATTTTTTTGGTAATTGTTTTTAGTATTGGACATTTGTTTTGGTACTTTATTCAAACGATATGTTTCCAGTGACATGCCTTCACCAGTTTTTAAAAAGCTCTGTTTCCTTTTTCATAGAAATTCTGCTCAGAAGTTTATGTTCGTATGACTATAGGAGTAACAATTTATATTATGACTAATAACACACACAAATAAGTTTGGAATTTTTTTTGGTTGCCTCCTGTGACCCAGAATCTTAGAATAATGCCTGGCACAAAATAAGCTTCAATCTATGGTACACAACTCACTCTTCTAAATGTGTAAGGAGCTTGTGGGAGAAGACTGCCAGGCTAGACCATTGTACACTAAGTCAGTCAGTCAGGATATGTTTTTATGTATTTGTTTATGTTCATTTTAAGTAATATTTCGATGCCTCTATCAGGAATTACCATGATAAGGCACCCAAAACCAACTCCTCCACAGTGGACCACCACATTCCATTGTATTTCCTTCCCTCTTTGTACTTATCTTTCCCACCTCCTGCCCTCACCCATCACCAACCCCCTCTCCAACTTGCTAATCTAGTTCTGCAGTCAGTTACCAAGGGTTATTTTTTTAAGTGTTTTTTAGTTTAATTCTCTATATTCCACATCTGAGTGACACCTCCCAGTTATCTTTTTCCTTCTGACTTATCTCACTAAGCATTACCCTTTTTTGCAGTCAGCATGTTTTACAAAAAGAATGAAGACTCAGTTATGATAGCAATTTCATGAGGTGATGGAAGGCTAAGAAGCATCTACTGTACTTTAACATCTACTTAGTAAAAACTCTTCCTGTCTGCTTACAACTGAGTCTTCCATCTAACTTTCTTCTAGGAATTAGCTACCTTATGCCATGTTAACCTGTAACTAATTTAACTCCCCATTGTCCAGAGAGCATTTGTGAAATATCTGAAGCTGTCTGTGGGGGCTAAGTTCCAAGGCGTGATTAGTAACATGTTCTCCCTTCACTGTTCTTAGGACATTTGGAATCAATTAAAAATTCAAATATAGATTCCCTCAGATCTTTGGCCAGACCCAGCAGGTTTGTTAGGGGAAGGAGTTGAAGTCAGATAACTGCTATTTCTCACACCAGAATCTATTGCTGAAGAGATTTTTTAAATATACTTTGTAGACTTCCTGGGTCTGTAAGCAAGGAGTTATGCAAGACTAGAAACCATGGGGAGAAACAAGGAGCCTCATTAAGAGATAGAAGTTATAGTATAGATGAGGAATATTGCCATTTAAAGTGTCTTAAAGGCAAATAAATGAATACAATGGGCTTGTAAACCTGTGACATAAGTGCAACCGTATGGCCTGGTGAGCTAATAATAGTTTTCACATTTTGAAAGGATAGGAAAAGAAAAAAATAAGTAATACATATCACAGTAACCTTTCATATTTACAGTCTGGTCTCTTTATACATATGCACTCATCTAAATATTACCTGTTAGTCTTATTTTTAGTGATAATTAGTGACATGGAGAACAGGAAATGGATGAGTTTCCATGTGTGCCAGGTACTTGGATAAACCCTTTACAGACTATCAGTTATTCACTGAGAAATAAATAGGCATTCATATCCCAGTGATATAACTGAGAAAACAGAAACTCACATGGATTATTTGTTAAGGTAATTGGGAGAAGTAGTGGAGCTGCTAATCAAGCCCAATGTGGTTAAGCGGTGAACGGTGAAAGTAAATGCCACTCAGAACCCCAGGGTAGAAAATAGTTACTCTGTGGGAAGTTGAAGCAGAAGACTTAGCAATCTCATTCTCTTCTGAGACAAACTAAAACAGCAGTATTAGATGAAACTATGAAGCCGCCTGGAAAATGGGTTTCCAACTCAATTACTTCATGCCTGGAATATCACATTACACACTTCTCTAACAATATTTTGCCAAGGTTGAAAGTAAGTATCAGAGTAATGAAATGGCCTTTTACCAGGGCCAGTGAAATGATTAAAAGTTAGTCAGCATACAATGGGCACCTGGGGCTGGGGCAGGCTGCTGCTTCCAGTGCCTCACTTATGGGTGGTTGGGTGTTTTACAGTTCCAGGGAGGATGAAATTGTCCAAATGGGCAGTGGAAGGCTAAAGCCAATGTGCTGGGGATGATAGTAGAAATAAGTCAGAAAGAAAAAGAGAAATATTGGATGGCCTCAATTATATAAAGGATAAATGGAAAACAATCAGACAAAAAATTAAAATGAGCTCTCAGCAAAATTGAAGCAAGGAGCATGGGGAGAGGGAGAAGCAGGAGTGGGAGGTACACAAAAGACTAAGATGATGGTTCACAGGTGATGTGGTGGGAGAACCCTGGGGTAGATAATGATGTAAAAGAAAACATAAAAAAAGAAAAGTAAATCAGCAGAAAGGAGGAAGCAGAGGTTAAGTATCATCTTCAAAATCTAACTAGTCATACTGTAGCTATTGTCTATTTCATCAAACATCAGTTGGGAAGCACATCTACCAAATAGCAGCTCAATTTACCTTAATAGTTAGTGTTCCCAGATGAGCTTCTAGTTTTCAACCATGATACATTAATATTCTATTTTATTATGGTGCCACAAACAAAAACTCTGAAAGGCTCTACTCTTACCAAAGACCCAAATTCCCTGAAAAGCATCAGATATCAAAATGCAGTCAGATATGATGGTAAGTTAAATGGGGAAAAAAAAAAATAACGGTTTCTTTTTAATGAAGGTGAGGTGTAAGACAGATTTACTAGCTTTCATTTTTCGGAGGTGCATTCAGGTGTATTTCCTGCCCATATTTCTAAGAACAGCAGGTCTCTTTGTAGGATTATTTTTTAAAAATACATTTCAAAAAGTATATCCTTATGCCCACTACACCTGCAAGACACACCTGTGATGATACAAATGTTGTTTCTCACACTTACAGGCCCAATGCTCTAACAAAAAACAGACTGTCCGTATGACCTGCCAACTTCCTGCCACTCTCAAAAAGAACTGATGCTCATAATCAGATATTAAAATTTTAAAAATAATAGCCAATCAAGGATAACTCTTAACCAAAATAGTCATTAAAGTTAGTGTAGTTCAGTTTATCCTTTAGTCGTATTCTTTGATTAACAGATGGTAGAGACAAATAATTAAAATTATTAGTTATGTTTTACGTTACAATTCCAATGCCTGCAATAATCCTAGTCGTAATCATTTTTAAGCACACTACTATTACAAATTATTCACACAAACATTATTATTCAAAGTTTACTATGTTAAGTACTAGATCTGATCTTTTGAAGAAGGAAAACTAATATATCTTTTCTCCTGAGAGAATTTCAATTTTCTAACAGACTCGAGACAAATAATTAAAGCACTAAATGCTCAGTAAATTGCCAAGAACAATGAAACCAAGTAGAATTAGCTCTGCCTGCAGAAACCAAGAGAAAGGAATCTACTCAAAGGGAAATGTTAAAGAGCAAGTACCTTACATGAAAAGGATATCCCAGATTGAAAGAACTACAGGATATGTCTAGTGGCAAATGGATGACTGATGTGTATAGAAGACAGGGTGATACAATGAAGTGATTGTTGTCCAATCAGTCACTAAGTACAAGTGCTTATTTAAATTAACATCAAATACAATCAGAAATTCAGTTCTCATATTTTCAGGCACTCAGTGACCACGTGTTGAGTCTGCCATATTGGACAGTGTAGACAGAATTATTGTCATTGTCGTATTTTTTGGGTAGCACAGAGTGTCAAAAGTGCAACAGAAGATTGTGGCCAGTTCATGGAATCTCAAGTGGACATTAGAGTTAAAACTTTATGTGAGAATGGCTTATATGCTACCATATTTTACAAAAGTTTTTCAGGAATGGCCTTGGGATATTTCACCCTTGCGTATTGCTCACAGGTTTGACCATGCAGCTTCTATATTCAAGTAAGATTCCTTTTGAAAAAAGAATTCTATAGCTTAAAAAAAATTAGCTGAACACCCAGTGTTACAGAAAAGTGCAAAACAAAGAACAGAAATAAGGAGAGAAAAAAAAGAAAAAGAAATAAGGAGAGATATGACAGATTTACATTTTAGAAATATTACCTCTTAAGGTAATAGATATGTGGAAAGAAAAGACAGCACACTAAGACTAGTAGAGCCTGGTGAGATTATAATAAAGGGTCTACTACAACTTCTCAAGAAATACACAATTAATAACTTGCATCAGTGAATTCCAAGAACGATATACATATATTATTTCCACAAAATGCAACATTGCAATAAAAATGCTTACCACTGGCGTAAAACTCAAAGATGTCTGAACAACTTCTCAAGACTATCTATTTTAAGTCACTGAATTCAATATTTGTACTTCATGCTTACCCATTTATAATTTTAAAAAATATATTCAGTTATATTGTTCATTATACTTATTGTATGGGTTTAAAACATTTCCTGAAATTTTTTCATCCAAAAAATAACTCTTAGTAACTTCAAAATTCCTCACAGCAGTTCTATAGTAAAACCAAAATTGCTCTTTTTTAAGAAGAGGATGTTCAAGCCCTACCATTCCTGATCATTGATATAATTGATAGTTTTACAGGTAGATTTTTTTCACTCTTTGTTCCTATTTCAATATGCCAACCATTACTTCACTGATATCCCAGAGTTTTCTAGCAACACACTCATCCATAGCTTTGGGCAATAGTTCTTCCTCTTTACAATCCCCAAAGTACCTCCCTGACACACCTTCTACCTCAGGTGAGGAGGCTAAGTAAACTGAAGTTTGGGCACCTTCCGCTGGAGTTTTGAAGAAAGCCCAGGACACCAAATTGAAAAGAGGTTTGACCAACAGTGGAATGTGTATGTGCCTCCCAAGGTTGGTCCGCACAATACCAGGGTGTAACACATTGACAGTAACATCTGTGCCTTCCAAGCGGCGGGCTAGTTCTCTGGTAAAAAGAATGTTCGCCAGCTTACTCCGACTGTAGCAAAAGCTCTTATTGTAGCTCTGCTCACTGTTCAGGTCTTCAAAGTTTATGTCTCCATATTTATATAGTTTGGAAGAAACCACCACAATTCTGCTGGGAGCTGAGCTTTTGAGGAGTCCAAGGAGAAGATTGGTGAGTAGAAAGTGCCCTAGATGGTTCACTCCAAACTGCATCTCAAACCCATCTTCAGTCTTCATATAAGGGCACTGGAAGATCCCTGCATTATTGATCAAGACGTCCAGTCTAGGTTCTTCCTTTAATGTCAAAAAGAGAACCACGGACTTAGGAATACAGGATTAAATGTAATTTAAAAACATTCTTATAAACTTCTAAAATTCTTTAAAATATTTCTAAGTTTGAACAAAGGGAAAAAAGATTTGAGTGCTAATAAGGTCTAAGTTTACTCATTTTATGCATTTCATCTACTTGGAACAATTCTACAGGCAACATGAAGTACATGAAGAAATTAGGTGATTTGCCTACGATCGCAGGGGCTCCTCAGTGACAAAACTCCTAAAACGAAATAGTCTGTCACCAATGCCCCCTGCTCTTACTGAGTAAGCTAACTTGCTTTTCTAATTGGGATTTCCAAACCAGAGATTCCACATGAGCTAGAGAATGGAAATCAACAGGACACCACACCTCAGCAAAGTTAAGATTGTTTTATTCTGGTTTTCTAAGGGTAAATGGTACCATGCAGATGGAGTCATTTCTTATCTGTATCCATAAACTTGGGAGACTAGTGAGGGTAGATGTCAGTTAGGACTGGGAGGATATCATGAATAAATTCTCCCTCTGTATCTTCTTGGATTAAAATCATAAAATGTAGACTATCCTTAAAAAGAAGTATTTTCATTCTTTAGTTAATATGTTGGGTAACCCTACCCTTTTCTGGTTCCTCTTGGTTCCTTCTCAGAGAAAAATGTAATATACTCTCCAGGTGTAAAGCCACAACAATGACCCACAATTAAATTAAAATGAGGTTACATTTCAAATTTCACTGGGTCCTTTTGCCAAGTATAAGTAAAAAGAACAATGTGTTAAATTTCAGAATCCTTATCAAAGTCTACCTGTCAGAGGATTAACTATTTCTCATCTGTCTGTCCAAGCACCTCTAGTTTTTCCAATAGTCAACTTCAAAAAGAAAGCAAGAGTTCACCCATGGGGGAAAAAAAGGAGTTTTCTCTTTCACTAATCCCTTGGAATAGTTTCCAAAATTAATCATTTCTGAACTATCATTCTTTTTTGGGCTTGTGTTATTTTAAGACTTTATCATTTATTATTTTTTGAATTCTAGGAGTTAAATAACATAAATAACAAGAATACCAACTTGTGGGAAATTTATACTTTTTTTTATTAATTCTGGTTATAACTACTGAACATCAGTAGTTATAAGAAGAAGAAGTCTTAAGAAAGAAACTGATACTTTAAAACAGGGACAACTTAATTATCTCTTAATTTCCTTACTTTTTAATTTGTTCAGCCTCAAATGGCCAAAGTAGCAAAATATTATGGGTATCAAGAATGATGACTATCCCTTAACATGACTATATTTTAGTGAAGAAAAGGAAGCCCTGCTTCTAATGCTTCCAAACTTTATATATTAACTTATTCTTGATAAAATATTAGTTAAAAAAACTTTTCTTCACCTGTCATAGCTTTAAACTATGCATCAGGTTACCCAAGGCGATCCAAGGAACACTCAGAATACAGTGATATATATTGAATTTTCAAGGAAATGCAATGATACTCTGAAATCACAAACTACTAGCTCTGGTGGCTTATAGCTTCAATATAATATTGTGCTATATTCCTTTGGATGATGTAAAACCTTTGCAAAGGTTAGTGTTTAGCAGTTCCTGTAGTAAAAGGCAAGTAAAGTATGGGGCTAAAAATCAACAAGAAATGAGGTGATGTCCACTGATTCCAAAATATGAGACCGTGGTGGAGTGACCAATAGGTACACATCCTTATTAGTAATTATGAGTTTTGAAGAAATATATATATATATGTATGTTTGTGTGTGTGTGTATTATTTTTCAAACAGCTATTAAGTTGTTTGGACATAAACACTAGTATTTTTGGATCTAACTATTTGACTAAATAGAAGATATTCCTTTTGGTCAAAGGGCGTTATTAAAAACATTTTTTTCCTTTTTTTTGGGCACCACTGTACTAAGACTCAAGAGACTCCCTTCTCATGATGGCTACTTTTAAATTTCACGCTTCTGAATGTCTTTTTGCATGTTACTTCTTCAAATCTTTCTGTCCCAATTTAAAGAAGGTTCACTTCAGTGGAAAAATAATCACCTACATACACAAAGAAATACTCCATTTCTCACTGGCCGGCAGCAGTAGATAACAGGGGTTAAAATGAAGGGCACTCGAGGCAGATCCTGGGTAAATTCCTTAGTCTGTGCCTTAATTGCCTTATGTAGTAAAACAGGCACAATGAACCAAACCTTGCAGGGTTAGGGAGAATTCAGAAAGTACCAGCCAAAGGTACCTTAATTGCATTTAAAAATATATTTGAAGTGTATGGCACACACCCAGCACATTGTTAAATTTATTTATCTATCTATCAATTATTTATTTATTTTTTTCTGCCGCTGTTTAGAACACATGGTCACTTATATTCCAAACTCCTGGCTACAGATCAGGCCAGGGCCTGGTTAAAGCTGGTGCTCACAAATTCACACTGGCAGCGCTAAACTTCCTAGCCCAGTAGACTGTTTTTCTTAAATAACAGACTTGCTCTGAGATCCTCTACCTGCTCTAAGGTCTGTGAAATGAGGACAGGGCTTGGTGTGGGTTAAGTTCAGACAAGGGAAAACCAAGGCAGAGGCCTGGAGGATCTACTCCTGGCTGTGCTCATGCAACAAAGAGAAATGCATAAAACGGGCTCGTTTTCCATTTGGGCTCACGATTCTCTCCATCGCCTTTGGAGGACAGTTGTGTGTCTTTCCAGCCCGAGAATGAATCCCCAGCCCAAAGTCCTTGGCGAGTTTCCCGCGCAGGTGTCATTCCCAAGGTCACACCCCCAGCTCGCTCAGTCCCCGCCCGGCGGCCCACCCTCCCTCCCGCCCGCTGGCCCCCCAGAACCCGCGGCCCCGCTGAAGGGCGCGGCTCCTGAGTCCCACACCTGAAGCATCTCCTGACAGAAGGTGCGCACCGAGCGCAACGAGGCGAGGTCCAACTCCTTGACGACGAGCTCGCCGGCCCCGCCGGGGTCGGGTCCCGACCCGGGGCCCCCGGCCTCACGGAGCTCGCGGCGGAGCTGACCGGCCGCCTCCTCGGCGCGCGCGCGGTCTCGGCAGCCCATGATCACCCGTGCGCCCAAGCGCAGCAGCTCGGCCGCTGTGGCGCGGCCCAGGCCGCTGTTCGCCCCGGTGATCAGCACCGTCTTTCCCTGCATGAGGCCGGCGTCCCTGCCTCCGTGTAGCCGCTGGACGCTGGGCCCTACGAACCGCCGGGCCGCCAGCCACAGTGCCCCGCCCAGCGCGGCCACGAGTGCCGCCACGGTCGCCAAGGCCATAGCCACCTGGGCCGGGGGCCTTCGGCCCCTGAGAACAACTTCCGGAACCGCCGCCTGCCCGGGCCGGCTACGGCCACCTGCTCCTAAGGAACTCTGGGGCGCCGCCGGTCGGCCCCTGACGGAGAGGCGTGGGGCATTCTGGGAGTTGTAGTTCTCGTTCGAAGGCCGCTTACTACTTGGAATGAATCCCGCGCTCTAAGGCTGAGCCGCCAAAGAGCTGCCTCACGGGTGGAGGTGAGCACTGACTCCGGGGTTGTCAGCTTGAGGGGCCTCCTACCATGGAAATCTGGAGGGGTGGTGTCCTTTCCGTTCCGACGCCTAGTGAATAAAGGTGACCTTGCAGATCTCTGTATAGGTTGGTTGACAGTTCCCACACCTCAGGGCTGCTTTAGTGTTTGGTGTGAAACAACCTGGTTAACCTCAGTGCCCGCTCCCACTTGATGAGTTAATAACTTACAAACTTTAATCATTTGGAAGTAAAATGGGCCAGGGTTCTCAAAGTTCAACATGGTAAAATCATTGGGAGGCCTGAAGATTTGTTTTTCTAACAAGATTCTGATGCTGCTGGTCTGGGGACCAAAGCTTGAGCCCTACTGAAGATCATTATGACTGTGGCCTCTATAGAAACGGTCATCCTCAAATGGTCTTAGTTGGCACTGATAGACATATAATGAAGAAAGCTTCAACTTACTGTAAACACAGACCTCTGATTAGGTTCATTCACAAACACTTCCCAAACCCTCCCATCAAATTGCTGCATGTAATAGGAAACGCTAAGTGTACACTATATAATGTAGGAAGATTCAGGGGTTATGGCCAGAGACCAATCTTCCAGCTTCAAACTTCATAGATTTAGACCAAACTACTCTTCAACTATCCAATGGCACTATTTCTAACCTCAGGGTGCTTTCTTTCTGTCTGGCACAGCACCCTCTCCAGTCCCAGTTCTCATTCTAGAATCTTCACGGTAAGAGAGGCTTAAATTAAATATATTGATAAACTCTTCCAATCTCACATATTTGAGAATGATTAATATGCAACAAAGTCATACAAAGTAAAGTCACAATGCAGAGAAAGTGGGCCAAAAAGCTGGAAGATGTTTATATAGTGAGTACTGAAAATGGAGCTCAGAGGTGGAAAGCACACTATCACTACAGAATAATAGCACTAGGAACAGAAATCATGATGGGCAGTTCTTTATTCCACTCTATCTCTAATTTGAATCAGCCTCTCAAAACCCCTAAACCTGGAACGCATGATTCTTGTCTTCCTTTCTGTCTGTTCTTCCTGTTCTTGAAAGTCGCAATTCTCATCATTTCCTGACCATTTCCAGTTTATTCAGATCTCTGCTTCAACTTCATTTGGCACCGTGGCGGAACAGCCCTCTAGTGTTGGCTCTTTGAGTTTACACATTTGACTTTCTGCAGCAGATATTTAAGGTTTTACATTTCGTAAAGAATGAAATTATATTGGAATCTCTATTGTTCTTACATTGGGTAACGCTTACACAGCAGTATATGCATTATAGTGGATGTATTTTGGACTGGTATACATCAAATTAGGAGCCAGATCAAAAGATGTATATCAGCAATGGTCTTTAACTTAAGCCAAGGGTGGACTGTGTATGACTGGGTGGAATAAAGATGGAGGTAGGAGAGAAGGAGCAGTATAGGATGCTGAGAGGAATCCCCAACACCAGCTGTAACTGCTGTGTAACTAACTTTTGTGTGGATGTAACATAGAACTTAATGGAATGACTATTCAGGATGAATCTCTGACAGCCATGGAATTAATGAGAATGGCTTGATTTGGAAGAGTGTATAACAAAGGAAATAGACAACATACAACGTTTGAAGTAAAAACTGAACTTTAATCTTAGTCTGACTATGTATTAGCTGTAAGTCCTTGGACAAGCTGCTTAATTCTTTTGAACCACATATCTTCATTGATAAAAGAGAGTAATACAGTGTCACAAATATTTAGTTTGATGAGAAAATCAGGTAACGCTAAAATAATCAGCTTCTTTTGCCTTGCTTGTTGCAGATTGTGATTTTTAAAAGCAAAACAAAAATCACGGCAGAATGGCAGCAGTGAAGGACCAGGATTCCATTTTTCATGTCACACTTTGAAGTGGTAGCCACAGCATTCTCTTCCCCTCTCCATGCAAACTTTTTGCCTATTTGCCAAGCTCAAAGATAGAGACTTTGAACATGGAGCTCTGTGATACAAACATAATGAACGTACTAAATAAACTTTAGAAACTTAGAGAAGATTCTGTCTGGAGCTCATCTTATATGGAAAGGACCCCTTATGAATAAGCAGCTGATTTGTTTCAAAACGGTCAACTCCTGCAAGTAGAGGGGCAGTCTCAATTTGTATTGATTCAAAGGATGATCATAAAGTCAGTAGACTAAAAAGGACTAACTTTTAAGAGCATACTTAGCTATACTCCTTCCACCTTTGAGGATCACTGTTTCATGATACAGTAGGTAGCAGTTTATTTCATCTACTGACATTCAAAAGTAAGCAATATTTTCTAAAACTAAGTAGGCTTCTAACATGACCCTTTAAACTTTCAGTTCTAAACTTAAAGTCTTCATTCTGACTCACATACAAAAGTAGCTTGAAGGTTCAAATTATTTTCACAAAAATCAAGAGGAAACCTTTCTAAGCAAGCTAACTTCTGAGGTTCAATCTTCTGATCACCTATCTAATTGCCCTAGAGATCCAAAAAAAAGTAGTTTCTGTAATTCCACACTCACTACTTTAGTTCTCCTAGCATCCTTAATTTTTTTTTTTCTCTGTTAATGCCATAAGATACGTGAACTGTGTTGACGCTCATTTTTTGTGCCCCTCAATGTGGAACATGTGGTCATCAAAGAAGATGTGGGGCCGTATCTTCATCAAGATGGGACCTTTGGGAGCTCCAGCGAGGAAAAGAGCTTCATCTATCTCTAGACCCCAGCGGCGAAGGGTTTTTAACACACGGGCTCCTGAACTGGCAGCACTCCTGGCTGTGACTAGGTAAGTTCTTATAGGGCAAAGTAACCGTTCATCTTTGGCATAAAACTTCTTCTGCAGTCTGCCTAACTCTTCTAGAAAGGTTTTTAAGGGAACCTGTAAAAGGAACAAATGCCACAGCTGTAATTCAACAAGCCAAAGAAAGTGAACTCTGACAAAGCAGAGGCTTAAAAAATATAAAAAGATAGCACATGAGCATGCAGCATTGTAAAGCTCGTGGAAACAGTGCTAACACTGCCTGTATTTATGTTGATGTATTTTCTTTTATGGACCCATCTCACACTCCTGGAATACATAGAGATCCAGATCTCAATATCCTAAGTGTTAAAGTAGTTTCTATAATTTAAGTCAGGATAGCACACTATCCATGGAAAAATGGAATACTCTAAATAAAGTTCAATTGATCACTAAAAGCACTAATCTTTTAATTTGTACGTTAGCTTTATAAGCTTACTCCTATGTTTCGTTCAACATCTTGACTTGAAGCCATTTTTGTCTTGTAATTACAATTACACTATATACCTTTACATTTTTATCTTCAACCTTCCTGAATACATAGTTTTAGCTCTGGTATAGAAAACAGAATTGTTTTTTTCTATGTGATTCAATCTGAAAGCCTTGAATTTAACCCATTTATATTTATTGATACTATAAATGCACTTGATAATATCCTATGATTATGAATTTTATTGTACATTACATGTTTAAAGATGCAAAGAATTATTAACTAATGTGTGTTTTTTCATTTAGGAAAGTTTGTACTATTTCTTTCTACTGATTACCATTATAACTGTTACTATTTATAATATCCTTGAGTCCTCTACATTTTAAATCCGGAATCTATTTTCTTTGCATTGAATAATAGTGACATTGGGTTATGTCTTCACCTATGTCTTATCCTCTATTTCTTTTCCAGCCAATTTTATTTAATACTTCTGATTCTCATTTGTATTATTAAAGATGTACACTTCTATCTACTTTATATTTTATCTATTGATTTACAATGTTAACAGAAGATACCAGCATACTTCCTCTTCTTTAGACCCTCTTAACTTCATGTTTTCAGTTTCTATTAGTTATATCATTGTACATTTCTTATTTGTAATGCTATTCCCTATGGTTGTTGTAGCTTTAGTTCTATGATTAAATACCTTTGATTTCCATTTATGTCTTAGCACTTTTATTATTGGCATATTAACCTAAATGGGCTAGCCAAAATGTCCTCTAATGCTAGGTCTTCCAAGAAAAACCTTATGAAAATAATAATCACTCTGTTTTCAGTGTTGATCAGTTTCATTTTTACTTGAATGAACTATTTGCTGCATAATGAATCCTGTTTTTATTTTCTCTCAATGTTATCTTACAAGTAGTGCTCCAATTACAATTGTCTTTTACAATTGAATGCTGCTATGGAGAAGACTGAGTTTTCTACTTGTGTGTACTGGCTCTTTAAAGAATTATTTCTTATGATTTTCTTGAAGATAAATAGTTTTACTAGGGCATATCTTCGTGATAATGACTGTGTTCTATTTCCCTATCACATAATGTGACCTTCAATCTTTTAATGATTTAATATCTGTATTAATATCTTGCAATTCAGTATACTTTTTTAGTTTATATTTTCACATAAATGTGCATTACAAGATTTACCTCCCTCCTCCCTGAAATTTTTCATGCTTTACCTTCAGGGATTCAAATTATGTATATGTTGGATTTTCTATATGGGTGAGATTTTTCTGTCACTTTTGTCTTTAAAATGTTATTTTTCAATTATACTCATATCAGAATTCTACCATGTAAACTTTTGTCCCTTCTCTGAGTCTTGAATTTTCATTTGATGACCCTGCTTTAAAAGTTTTTAAAACTCATGATAAATACTTAGTCACAATTTTCTCCTATATTTTGGTAATAATTTCTAGTCAGAGTTTTTTATCAGTGATTTAGTTTTGCACTTTCTGTATTTTTCTTATAGTACCTTTGCATAGTTTTTCTCTTTCCTTTTCTCATAGTATCTTTGCGTATGTTCTGTACTAATTCTCTTTATTACTTCTCACTCAAGAGAACTGATTTTCTGTGAAATAGTTAGAAGGTTTCTTAGGGACATCAGGAGACTATTGAATGACTGACCTAATTTCACAGTTCAAAAGCTACCTTTTTCTCTGATGTCATGGGAAAATATACTGTTTTCTGCAAGTATGGGATACTTAGACTATCATTTGTTTAGTTTTGCTTTCTTTGAGACTGCATATATCAGAAACAGCAAGTAAAAACTCACTTTCTACAGTTGATAAACACACACAAGTTAAAACAATTAAAAAACAATTTTTTTGACAACAGCAGCAAAATAGATATGATGGAAGGTATCACCTTTCGTAGAGGATCACAGTTCTACTTATTGCATTTGACTCTATCCAAAGGGACTAATTAAGTATTGGTCAATTTATGTCACCATATTCAAACCAGGTGTACAAACCATCCTGTCTTGCTACTATTTGGGATTTTTTAAATAATTGATATATTTATGGAGTGCAGGAGTGAAATTTACTAAAAATATCACGTTGAGGAGCTATATTATTTAAAACATTTGAAATTTGCCTAGGATGATTAAAGATGGAAACCCTACCAACAAGAAAAGTCAGATACTCTGAAATATCATAACTTTTCTTGAGCCCATTAGAGAGTTAAAGTTACAGGGCAAACAATTAACATAAAATCTAATAAAACTTAACAAAAAGTCTAATGCAAAATCAATATTTTCAGGGACAGGTGGTATATCTTAGAGCATAGAAGGAAGACAATGATACAGGGTAGTAACGCAGTTAAATGTTGTATAACTGCCAAAATGCCCTGGTGGGCGACTCTGAAAGACCCTGCAAGAGAAAATGGGAAGCAGGAAAAGAGGATGTATAAAAATGAGGAGCAAGGAAAGAGGAAAGAGAAATAAGAATGGTGGAATGAAACAGGCTCACGTGGCCTGCCAAGGCAAGCTCCCTGGAAGAGTGAGCTGGAGGTGGCAAAGAGCCATGATGGGAGAGTGGCCGGCAGAGACATAGCTGGTGTGGTGTCAGATGGCAGAATGGCAGGTCAAACATGACCAGGGGCTGCTGAGGTGAATGTGACCAGATGCTGCCAAAGGCAGGCCTAGTAAAGGAAATGCATGGAGTCGCAGCAATGTAACATATTTGGAAAGCTAATTTGGGATCAGCATTTTGTTGGAACAGTTTAAAGAGCCTTGGAGAAGCAGAACAGCATGGTGCACTGGAGAAGAAGCAAAGAGAAGGACTGGACTTTGCAGAAGTACCTACCTCTCAGGTTTGGAGGGGCAAAAGGGCACCATCATGACATGTATTTGAGACTTTTGGACTAAATGGTGATTAGGGTAAGATAACTGGTCACTTGTAGCATTAAGGACTTTTCATTTTCCTAGTTAATTTTCCTTGTTAATAAAACCCTTGTTGAACTGCATTTGAGTGGCAACTGCCATGTGTGGGTAGTACGCACCTGAGGGAACCTTACAGGCAGAAGCCACATTTTAAATTTGGTGTCTTGGTTAGAGGCTTCTGCCCCTTTTGACATGATTTCAGTTATAGTTACCATACCAGCAGGAATGAAAAATACAGGCAATCACAAAAAATAAACCCTGATAAAGGCCAAACCTGAGCTAGTAGGAAAACAGAGAAATCTAGAAACCATTGACACAAGAAATACGTACTCCCTCATAGCCTTTCTAAAGGCCTCTACGAGGCAGTTGTCAGAAAGACTTCAAGCAGGGTAGGAAATGAAGGATGTAGCTTTGGGAATATAGACTGAAAGGAAGGTAGTAACTGCCACTGGGGGAAAGACTCCATGTTGTCCCTTACACTGTATCCCCTAAGATAGAGTAGTCTCAAGCTACTTACCTGAGCAAGAGTTTTATTCTCACATGGATTTTCATGTTGATAAAATTTGTCTATCCCATGGTCCTTGGTGTTATGTTCAGGCTCCTCAGTGAAAAGGATGGCATCTCCATCAAAAGCCACACGGAGCTGTGAGTCACAGTAAGTGATCTCTTTGGTTCCTTCAAATAGTGTTGCAGCGGCGATTCCTGATAAACCATGGCAATTGATCAATACTTTTATCAGGGCCGTATACTTTAGTTTCTCCCATTAAGTGGGGAAAATATTTCTCCCAGGCCCTTATTGTTTCTTCTTTAGCTATTATTTGATGATTCCATTTCCTTCTCTAACTACACATCTCAAAACAGTTGTCAACACTCTGCCTCCATTTCTACTATGGGTGGGAAAATGGTCAAGATGTGGTAGGACAGTCACTGAGGATGTCTACCTCTAGGAGAGCAGTACTCTCAGAGATAACCTTAGGTGCTCCCACCTGTAGAAACACCTTAGTAGAAACTCCAACAAAGATATGAGCCACATACTCATATGGAAAGCACAATGATTAATCACTAGTGTAAACATCGTTCTTTTCTAGAGTGATAAACTGAACTGATACCTTCATGAATTGCTTCTTGTATTTTTTCACAATCTGAAGAAAGATACAGGTTGGTAAGATATGTCTTCAAATAGCCAATTGGGCTCTTTCCACCAGTTAGACAGAAGCGGTCAATTAGCAGGCCTGTTATGGATCAAGAAAGACTTTGTTATGGCATGGACTTAAAGACAGTGCTAACTATAACTGCAAATGGGAGTTACTTTAATAATATCTTGAGTGCTTATTGAGTTTTGAGTATTACCTTCATAGCGCCGGTATTGGAAATGGTCTCAATATTTTACATAATAGTGTTTGTGTTTGGTGCATGATAGTTTATGAAGTACATCCACATGGAGTAGGGACATTTACTCTCACAGTGTCTTACTTTATGACAGGTATTACCCTCATTTCAAAAAAGAAAACAGAACCTGGTTCACACAAATTTTCTTAGGGTGCCTTTTCCCTCATTGAAGAGGATGATTATTGAATTGAATTGCTTCTATTTTAAGTGCCATTCTGTATTTCCTCAGTAAAATACAATAGTGATAACAAGTAGTGTTAAGATGGAAACTTTTTTAACAGCAACAGCAGCAAATGGGCTGAAATTGTCCCTCTTTCCTGACTTGATGTTTTACATGTAATTATGGGTAGACTAAACATGAACATACCAGTAGATGCCTTTCAAATCATCAACAATTGAAAAATTCAGTGTTGTAGAGAGGTTCATGAAATAGGCAAACACATATACTGTGGATGGTGTTATGAATTGGTATATGCCATCTAGAAAGTAATTTGACTCTGTGTTCCCAAGATATTCTAGCAGTTTATACAATAACCTAAGATTCCTTTATTATGTTTTATTTTAAGGAAATAATCTAAGATTCTCATAAAGATTTGTGCAACTACTTCTCAAAGCAGGACTATTGATAAAAGCAAAAATTACTTAGCAATCTGACCAGCAAAATATAACATTTTGCATATGATATAATATTCAATATAGCATGTTTTCTTTTTTCTGTTAAATTGAGTACAAAATAAGGCAGGGTTTTAAATCTACCCAGTTGTTTATTTCCTCTATGAGCTAAAAGAATTAAGTAGAGAGTGTCCATCAGCAATTGAGGTGGAGGTATTTCCTATGGCATTCAAAAACTATTGTCTCTTACACACTAGCTTGGGCATAAGTAGCAGAAAAGTATACCCTAAAAACTTAAATAAACTGATTTAATTATCAGAAATTATTTGGTGGCAATTGGAATTCTGAACTTATTAAAGCATGTCTCTCCTGTCAAGATTATTGTTCAGTGGGGAGCCAGAGTGGCAGCAGTGTGCTGCAGTAGAGACGTGCAAATTGCCTTCAACACCCAGACATGGGAAATCTTCAGGTGAAAGGTTATCCTCAGAACAAGTCTGCTTGAGAACATCAAGCACAATCAATTCATCAACACAATTTATAGGTAACTTACTTTGATTCTTTGTGCTACCAGCCTTCATGGCTCACTGGTGAGCCACAGCTAGACCTAAATCACTCACCAAATAAAATAAGACTGCTGTAATAATACTGTAATTTATTGAGTGATCATACTACTCATCTATTCCAAACCTTTGGTATATGTTCTCCCTGTTCATGTCATAATATCATAGTATTTTTAAAAGGCAGACTTTTTCAAACTTTGTCTCAGTAAAATTCCAGTCTTATAATTAGGATAATGTAATACTTTGTAATACAGTTTGACTGTAAATATGTCTAATTTAAATATAGATTCAAAATATGCTACATTTAAACCTTATTTTGACTTGATATACCCATGAAATTGGATATATCACTTAAAAAATAGGCTAAAGGTCTCCTAATAAGAAGCCAGGTCATTCCATAACAGGAAAAAAAGTGGACTTTCTCTTCAAGTTCACAACACACTGATGGAAATGTCATGAAGATACGTGAGTTAATCAGGTTTTTACATTAAGGAATAAACACAATTCTCCCGGCACAGGCATGGATGTGATGTCTGAGAACAGCCAGGGATAATCATATTTTAAGAGTAGAAACAAAAGGTGAAATAACCTTTAAACCTTTAACATGTATCTGTGGTAAGCAAGAAGTTTGATCACACAGGAACAGCCTCTGGGTTGACAGCTCCTTGAAGTCAAGTTCAGAAGTGAAAAACATAAAGCAGAGAAATATATTGCAGGACCTGGGATTAAGACTTTGAAATTCACATTTGACAAGTTAAGTCCAGAGCTTTGGGCCCTACCCTGTGCTGAAGTTAAAAATGAACATGGCCTCTCTTGTTCTGACATAGGCAAATAAACATTCCTCACGCAGAAGGGGGTGTCGGTATCAAAGACACTGCATTAGTTAGGCCACAGTTAACAAAATAACATGGCCTCTCTTTTTCAGAGCAGCGAGCTGTTCTTCCCCATGGTATTTATTTTACTTACCGTAGTGATTGACGCTGTTTATAAGCCGCACTCCCACTTGGGCATGGTTATTAGTCATCAGCACAATATCAAATAAGTCCTGGTCATTGGGGTACAGCTCACGGAGCCTAGCGTTGACGTGCTGCAGTGCCTGCAGGTGGCAAACATGAACGCGTGAGAGGTGGGCTGGGTAAGGTGGGCATTGGGATTCTGGACAGAAAGTATCTCACTGGTGGTATGTCAGAGTCATACCACTACTGTCTGTGTTTGCAGCTTCTCATACATAGGATGTGGTTCAATGTGCTGAATAGATAGGTAATATTTATGGGAAATTGTTACATTTGGTTAGTAGAATTATCTCTGTGGGTCAGGGAGCCGAAAAGATCAGGATAACTCCTCTCTCCTTTTCCAGGATCTGGGACATTTGCCCTCCTTTATCTTGTGGGAATACCCAGTGCCTAGGGAAATTGCACAGGGACTTTATCAGTGGTTATCCTGGCACAGGGAGGGGCCATGCTGATGGTTTCTGTACTGTTGCAATTTTAGCATGTGTGCTAGCAAAATGAGCACTTGTCTCTTTCCTAAATGTGAGGTTTGTGGTTTCCTCCTTTGAATCTACCATGTCCCCTAAGTACTTTCTACCCGTAACTTGTGGAGGTGTTATTTATTCCTTCTGTTCATGATATTTTTATTGAATACCTGTATCCCTTTCATAAGGGATTAGATTTATACATGCTACACATTCCAGAACAAGTTCAGAGAATCTTATTTTCTCTATCATTAAAATGCTACTGCGTGCCAAGAGCATCTTAATTTTCTTTAAATGCCATATTTGGGGCAACACAGCTAAAGTGAATTTCATCTTGTTTTAATGAAGAATTTTATTTCTGCTGCTGGGAATTGTAGAGTCCTTATGACCTCCTGCAGGGAGGGAACAAAGGTTTCTGTTGCAGGTATCCTAATCAGGAACAGCTCAACATCCCAAATCTAGAGCTGCAGGTCAGAGCCCCTTTCCTCAGCTCAGGGACCCTGTGAAAGCATAAATGGACCTGGGGTTAACTTGAAAAGGACAAAACTGACAAGAGGTTAGGAATTATAAGAGAGCCTGACTGAGATTACAGGGGTGGGCCTGGTGCGCCCCTCCCCATCCAGGGTCCTGACAGGCTCAAAGCAGCTACCTTGACAAAGCGGAAGGCGGGCCCTGGAGTCAGGATGACATTCTCATTGGTGAGCTGATACTCCATATACTTCTCCAGACCCTCCTCTTCGAAGACCTTCGTGCCGTCCAGCATGTTGAAGAGCGCCCGGGATGACACAGCGATGGTGAGGGCATGCTTGGGTTTGGGCTGCAGAGAGGAAGTCAGGGTTGGGGGGGGGGTGTGAGGGACAGTCACACAGGCCACAGGCTGGAAGGAATCAGGAACTCATTCTAGGGTGGGTGGGAAGAAAACTTCCACATTTCTGTATGGAGCATAGGGATTCATGCTAGGCAGCCAAGGGCTACCCCCCCCCCCCAAGTTTGCAAGGGGGAGGTTTGTGGAGACGCAGCAGGAAACTGGGATGAACAACCCTCCGTTGGGGGGTGGGGATGTGAGAGTGGCTGGTGCTGTTGACTTATGAGCAGGGGACTTGGGGGGGGGCTATGTGAGTATTGGAAGGGCACTCAGGTACCAGGCAGTAGGTCCTGCTCACCGGTGGGGGGCGTGAGCAGCTGGGGGTCTTCTCATACAGTGTCTTCACAGATGCCCAGTAGGCCTCCTCCTCCTCCTCCTCTACCTCCTGCTGCTTCTTCCGGGGCGAGTCCGAGGACATACAGTCGCTGTCCAGCTGGGAAGCGGGATAGAGCGACCTGTGAGGGCCGTAGGCCTTCCATTCGGCGGGAGGCGTGCGGGGGTAATCTCTCTTGTCCCGGACATCTCGCATGATGCCATGAGACCAGGTGTCAGTATTATCATGCATCTTGCTGCGTCGAGGTGCTGGCTGGTACTGAGGTTCTGGGGGTGTGGGAGGACTGGAGTCCACAGGGGCAGGTGGTGTATGCTGTGAGGGTGGTGTGCGCAGGGATGGCTGGTCATACAACTTTTGAGAACCGCGCTGGCTAGGTGAAGTAGATGAAGTCCGGGAGGTGGCAGAGCTGCTGGGGAGCTGGAGAGAGAAAAGAGACATCTGAATAGGCTGCTGCCCTGGATCCCTGTCCCGGCTCTGCCCAGCTGAAGTCAAGGAGCTGTCCCCTGCCCTTGGTGTCATTCCTACCTCTTGGATGGATCCTGATCCGTCTTAGCTCCTTTAGGGATAAAGGGGCTCAGACATTTCAAGACTCCAGATATCAGAGATTTCTGTTAAATGGACATAGAGACAGTCTGCTTTCATTTTCTCCCCACTTCCCCATCAGTTTTCTTTCTTTTTTTTTGGGGGGGGGGTAGCTAGAGCACAGGTTCTCTTCCTTGCTTGTAGGTAGTTAACACCAAATTTTCATAGTTCTGTCATTTTTGCCTCCTGACCTGCTCAGTGAGGGACCCCCATGCCAGGTATAGAGATTGAGTAAGGGGCCTTCTCATTGTCTCCATACAGTAACACAATGAATGAGTAGACCAGATCTCCCCACCAGAGGACTTCATGTTTTTCCATATTTGCCCTGTTTTTAATGGCCCTGCAGGTTGGAGAATTGAGACCATTCCTATCATCATTAGAACTTTCTATGCCAGAACTCATTGGAAAGAATCATATTTCAAAATAGTATCATTTTAGAAAAAGAACTCCATTATTTAAGTGTGCCATAAATTGTTAAGCTTGTCTATATTATTTCAGCTTTTCTGATTGTTTCTCATATTTCAAAAGACAAATTCTTGGTTAGATTACCAATCTAACCAAGTTTGATATTTAACCAGTTGGAGATCTACAGAGATTAGTGGCTTCGTGGTACATGTTCTCTGGGTGACTGGGTCTGTGTCTCTTTGCATCCAAATCTCAAAAAACTAAATTGTCTTTGTTCTTATATGGCCAAACCTAAGTAAGGGTGCAAAACAACCCACAATCTAACATTTTTCACCAATTTATGTCCTTGGATGACATCTCTACCCTCTCTTGAGTCTTGCATACTCCAATAGTTATTGAAGAGGGAATATGGAAGCATAGATTCACTATGAAATGTGCAGGACATCAACCTAGAAACCCTGGTTTTAGCCTAGTTCTTGTCATATAGCGAACATGAAATCTTTGCAAGCTATTGCATATTTCAATTTTCTCAACTCTGAAATGGTACTTCATGGAGTATTTCAATGAATGCTCCACTGACTAAAGCATATAAAGTGTGTAGAACAGGGTCTAGTCCATAGAAAACATCAATAAGTGTTCATTGTTGTTATGAACTCATTTCATCTCCGTCTCTACCTTGTTACTGGTAGTCTTGCTTCTGCCTTCGTCTGTTGATTGACCTCTCACAGATGGGCTCCGTGAAGTTCTGGACCACTGATTTCCAACAAGAAGCCCTCGAGAGTCTGTGTTCGGCACTAATTCTTGTGAACCCTTTGGAGGAGAGAAGAGACCCATGGATATAATAACCCATACCACCCCCTCTTTACAAGCATGTGTCTCTACAGAATAGCCATGAGAGACTAAACATAGTTGTGTCCCAAGAGAACATATCTTGCTTCTAGAACCCTTATTTTAGCCTTGACCCTTATGTACTATTTCAGCTCTAGACCTATCCTGGCTTTTGTGTGGAGCAACAAAGGGGCTTTTAACCTGCAACAGCAACCAAAACCAAGAAACAAAAGTGATACCTCCTAATATATATATTTTTTACCTGTGATTCTGCTTACATGGAACTTGGTAGAATTGACCATTTTTCCACCTTTTCCCCCATTCTGTCCTTAAAGATAGGGTTATTTGCCTAAGCTAAAAAAAAAAACATCGCCACCCTTTTGGGGCAGACTACAAAAAGGCAGGCCACTGGCACCTAGACAAAGCTGCTGAGCTGGAAGGCCACTGCTTGGGGAGGAGTGGAGCCACTAGCATTCCCTTTTGGAGGAACAAGAATGGAGGAGACCATGGAGAGGCAAGTGGAAAAGTTCCTATTCCCAATATCCTCCCCCTCACCCAGATTGCCTGTGACTCCCCTCCAAAATCAGTAGGTTTGATCTCTGCTCACCCTGATCATGGTGATCTGCCGGCCCTGCTCCCACAACAGGCACATGTGAATATAAATACGTATTGTGCGGCAGGGACCAAGAGGCACTGTTCCCTCAGCTGCACAAAGGCAGCGTCTACACGGCGTGTGACCTCTCATGGGGCAACATCTCAGCAAGTGATTCGGACTGCCTGCACGCCTCATCTGAAAGATTGTGCAGAAAATGGTCAATGTGGTGGCCAGACTCCCCTTCCCTCCCTGAATTGAACAAAAAACAGTCTCCTCCCGTAGGCTGAGTAGAGGAGATGGCTGTGCTTGGCTGTGGTTTCTAGGCAAAATATTCTATTTGGGGATGTGGACTGGAGGGGAAGGCAGGGACCAGCTTTGCCTAGGTTTTTCTTAACCTCTCCATGAAAATATTAGATATACTTGAAAAGGAATCTAAACAGCCTGGTCTTCTCTCCCAGCAGCCCTTGCCCCCTTATGTTTCTATAATATTTTTTTATGTTTTATTTCTCTCATCAGCTCTAAGGAGGTCAGCTCACCTGAGTGGTCAGACGAACTCCTGATTTCTCAGAATCCCTTTTTTTCTCTCCGTCTACACTGTCTTTTGAGTATCTTGATCCAGTATCATTCTTAATATGGAAACAAAGAATATTTATTAATTTTTTTAATTTCAGGGGCATCGGAGGCCTTTTGTTTGGGAATGAAAGAATAAATAAAAATTAAGATTTGTCTTTTTTTCCAATGTAAAAGAAATATGTAAATTCTAGACAGTATATTTCCTCGTTCTACTAAGTCAAAGTAAAACTAAAACATATTAGAAGACTATATAAACATTTTTGAATATAGAAAATTTTTTAATTTTAAATTTAAGGTATTAGGCATTTATTGTCAACAAAAATGAAATTATGAAAAATGAAATTATGGAATTTTTCCAGGGATCAGCTGGACTTGTACCTAAATGTCTCATGCATCATGAATATTTTTGCTCCTCATTATACTCAAGTTCACCACTTCTGGAGCTTTTCCTTCTACCATGTAGGATCTAAAATTACTTTGTTTTCTTAATTAACCATAGTTTCATTTATCTATGGATCTAAGCCTCAATAATATTAATCTGATTTTTAATTCAAAGACTTGCATCCTCTACAGATCTGTTGCCTAACACATTTTCTTCTTAGTGAGATATGCATAGCCTTTAGTGTTTTTTTATTAACAAACTAGAAGTTAATGTCATGTAATGTCATGTAGGAAAGCTGAAGAAGTTAAATCACTATATGAGATATCTACTCAAATATGTATTTGCATTTTCAATTGTATTATATTGGAGCACTATTGGTATAGTTTCGTGCTTATTAGGTGGCTAGATGGAGTCAAGATCAAGATTAGTGATACTGGTCTGTTTAAGGACCTCAACTTCTAACTTAGACCAAAGTGCCCAGGAGCAACCTATTGAACGCTTTCTGCTTTATGGCTTGCATCTGGGGGAAAAAATCTGATCAATGTGATTGGAATGATTCAGTGGCAGCAGAGAATGGCATCATTGTGTGATGTTCAGACTAACCTGATGCCCTTATATCAATCTTTCCATCACCACCAATCATCATAAAATTGTGTCACTTTTAACTCCCAATACAGATTTTTAGGTCCAGAGCCCCTTCCCATCCCTATTATCATTGCTTTGTTCCTAGATTACGTTCTTAGATTGTAGCCTTTTGTGCTGGTGTCTTGGCCTCAAATCATCCCAACTTCTAGACCCACTCACCTCATTAGAGGTTCATTGATAAAATGTAAACCCAATTATACTTAATTTTAGGAGCTCCATTTCATGTGCTGTATATCTCCTACCTGCTTGTCCCCCCACCCCTTTACACTTTAGCTCTGTGTCTCCGTATGCCAAATGCCTTCTACTTGCCTACAGTACTACTCATCTTTCTCTTTCCTTTAGCATTCTTTAAAACCAAACTCATCATGACTTGGGAGAAATTCCCAGTGCTAAACATTCCTCTGGATTGCCTATGTCTTTTGTACACTTTCACTGAACACTGAATTAAGCTTTGCTCATGTGTTTTCTTTCCTACCAGGCTGCCAGGCTGCTCATTCTTCAAAGATAGTGACTGTGTTTTCACCTCTTAGCAGTAAAATATGATCACATGCTCAGTAAATACTGACTTAGTGATTTACATTCTGTGCTTTAATCTCCTTTTCTGCCACCCTCTTCATTTCCTTTGCTTCTTCTATCTACACATAGTCATCATCTGAAATTATCTGACTGTCACAGAGGTATCAGTACATTTCCAGAGGTAAAATGGACTGATAACTACATTTCCTCAAATCTTTGGCAAGATTCTAGGACACTCAGCTCACCTTCTTTTTCTGTTTCAGAGATGTTTGACTCATTTCTTAAATTATTCAAATTCTTTTGTTGTTACGCAGGTTTTTGGCTCCCCAGCTCCATTTCCTGCTGTTTCTGTGGCTCAGTCTAGGTCTGCATTTAGAACATTGAATTGATGACATCATATGTGATTCCATAGTAACAAACTGTGAATGTGTGTCTATAAAAAACAGTATTTCTTCATACTTGATTACATCTACTCATAACCATTGTCTGGGAATTGATGTCTCAACAATGTTCAAGTATTTAATGTATAACGAAATCAATCAATACAACAACTTCTCTCTTTATAAAACTCCGTAAACATTACTATTGCACTAATTATTTCAATTCCATTTGTGTATGTATGTTTTCTGGAAAAGCCAAACTGAATCACATACTCATTTGTGAACTCAATCATTTATTAGTTATCATCCTGCCAGATTTGGGAGGACTTCTTTGTATACCTGGAGACTATTTTTGACATCTGAGATTTTGCTGTAGATGTGGAGCTTAGATGTGAGACTAGCTTGAGGTTTTAATTTCTATTTTAGGAAGTCCATACACTTTCCCTGTGACTAGATACAGTGTAGCAGAATGATAATTGAACTGTCTTTACTGCCACTTGCCTCTTGGATCATTTATTCGTGTACATGTCCTTCTATGGATACACAGAGAGTAATATGTAAAATCCAGCTCCCAGCTTTAATTTACAGGGTCCAGTAATAAAGTGCATTTTGTGGTTCTTATTTTATCTTTACCAAAACTTTCGGTCAGAGACACATGTAAGCCTCAATTGTTCAAACTTTAAAATACTAAAACAGATTTCTGATCTCTCTTCACAAGTGTTGACTACTTAGTTTGAATATCAGGAGAGGGCTCAGTTAAACTTCTCAAAACATCTTCTAGATAATAAAACTTGAAGACTGTCATTTGGACTTCTTAGGTTTGAATCCTTTCTCCTATTCCTACCACTACTTTTTCTATGTGATCCTGGGCAAGTTGTTTAATTTTCCTAAATCTAACATCTCCTCTTTTCTAAGGTGGAGTTATTAGTAATAGTGCTATCAACATCAAAACATAGTTGTGACAGGTGAAATATTATAAAGACCTGAAAACAGTGACTGACATTCATAAGGGATTCATGTTTTCTCTTATTTATATTCACAGTTTTGCTTAGAGCTGTACAACAGAATCAACTAAAAAAAAAGATAATGTTACCCATTGCAATTTGGTTATAGGAAAAAAGTTTAAAATACTTTTTATTCCTATATATACCTAATCAATGTCAGGTTGGTGATTGTGCCCATATTCTGAAATTGGTAGTTTAAACAGATAGCCAGGAGGACAGGAGTCTTCCCAGAATACTAGTGCTAAGTTATTTTATTAAATGTGTGGTAAATATGAAATATGAAAAACTACTAATTAAGAAAGTAAAACTCTATGAGTGTCTCTGAAAATTTTAATATTATCATAACTTAAAAAAAAAAAACAGCACAAGGGTGTCCAAATGGAAACCATGCTCTACAAATCACTGTAATATCTAGCCCCTTAGCACTATCAAAGGCATGAGAATATTTCTCTTGGTACCCACAGTAATAATCAAAAAATATTTTCAAAAAATAGATGGAAACAACCCACTTAAACATATCCATGGTGGTGATTTTCAAAAATGTCTTTTAAGTCCTGTTCTAGAATTTTATTAACAACTCAAGCTGACATTGATAACTTTCATTATCAAACCCAATTTCTAGTGACCTAGGAAGGTTCCATGACAGTGTCAAAACTCTGTAACAATTTGAATTATGACCTAGTTTGAACCAATGGAGTCAGAAAGTCAACTCAAATAAACTCATTATTTCTATGAGGATAATTCTCAAAGAACTGATTATTTCAATCAGTAGATTGAGTAAAGAAGATCTACCCACCAATATGGGCAGATACCATCCAATCAGTTGAGGGACCAAATATAACCAAAAAAGTGGAAAAGGGCAAATCTTCTCTTGCTTCTTGAACTGGGACATATCTTTCCTCCTCTTGCACTTGGATATCACAGTTCCTGGTAGTCTGGCTTTCAGACGCTAGATTTAAAACAGCATTCAAGTCTTTGACTTTGCCCTGAGAATCACATCATCAACTCCTTTTAGTTTTCAGGCCTTCAGCTATGAACTTAACACCATTGGCTTTTCTGGTGATCCATATTGCAGGCATCACATTAGTGAACTTCTCAGCCTCCATCATCACATGAGCTAGTTTCATAGTAAATCTCTTCTATATACATGCTATAGGTTCTTTAGGGAATCCTGACTAGTACAGCATCGTACGTGTATATTTAGTTTTCCATGTACAATAGCAGTTAAAAAGTATAAGACAAAATAACAGTTTAAAAGTATAATATACATATGATGAAATATATATAAACAGTTCTTAAATATCATACTCAATACATAGAACAAAGCAATATACTTACAGATTTAAATCTCAATTCATAAAATAATTCAAAACATTCAAGTAGGCTATTCTATTCTAGTCTGTGTGGAACAATTATAAAAGAACTTAGATAATATAAGTGGATGCTTAAATATACTGAACTTATTCAATACCTGAATTACACAGAAACAAAACCAGAAACCAGAAACAAAAGCTGATCTGTGATGTACTTTATAGAAATAAAGTTTGGGGGCTCTCTAGCTTTTATTCTTAACTGTTCCTCCAATGTCTGACCCATACTAAAATACTGTATATGATTTAGACATATGGATTCATACTTCTTCAGATGGTTATAACCATGTCACACCTGTCATCAAGGTGTTCCAGTCTAATTTCATTGGACCCTTTCCCTCTTTACTTTCTGCTCCCTCTCTGGTAACCTCAATTCTCCAAGTCAGACTTCTGTGTTTTGAATTAGTTTTGTGTGTTCTTTTGTGTTGGTCCCCTATATTTCATGTAAGTGTAAAATCAGCTGATATTTGTCTTTATCCTATTCTTACCTATGTAATGTTAATTACATTATCACCCACGTTCTTACTTGGTTTGATTGACCATAAATTTAATGAATCTATAATGTTCTAGACTTGATATGCATAAATATATCCCTATTATTGAATATTTGTGGTATCTCCAAGTTTTGCTATTCTAAATATTTTCTTGCATATAACCATTCTTTAATAACCATATGTTATGTCTTTGTGCAAAAAATACAATTTCCAAAATGAGTGTGCTCACTGGACCCCCAAGTGCTGGTGGTAGAACTTCAGGTCTGCTCATCAAGGCCTCATATGGTTGGCTGAGTTGCAAATTGTCCTCCTCTGGACACTCAACTGGAAAGAAATCCAAGACAGAACATCATATCCTTGGAAAGTTAAAACTTTGAAAAATTCCCCCTTCCAGGTCACATATTAGATAGCTTTACTCAAAATCTCTGCATGTAGGACCCACAATTCACTATGCTTTGTGTTTTGCTAGACAATTCAGTCCCAAGCTCTAAATAGAATTTCTAAGGTAACCAACTATACCTCTTTTCCCTCTCTGCAACCAGTTTCTTTAATGATAGAAAGGTGCTCAAGCTAGGAAGTCCTTTATTCTTTATTCTTACCTCATCTTTACTGCAGTTTCTTACAGTTGTGTCTCTTTTCTCTCAGTGGTATTTGGCAAACCATAGACCTTCCTCCATTCCTTTAGATTTATGTCAGTGAGGTTATCTAGTGAGCTAAGTAGAAGACTCTTTGCCACTGCACTAGTCTATAGTATTGTGTTTCTTCTCATGGCCAGTCATGCCTACAGAGCTACTAGAGACATCTTTCAAAAACATGAGTGGGATCCTTTGTTCCCTTTAAAATGATAGGTATCCTTAGTATTTGAAAGAAGATTTTCAACTAATTTAGTCTAATGTGGAAGGATTCCCATGACTTAGCCTTCTCACCCCCATTTCTTAACTGCTTCCTAGCCTTGTATATCTCAGTTATCCTACAAGCATGTCTTAATTGTTTTTTTAAACAAACTGATTACTTATTGGGATATAATGAAAACATTTAAGGTGTATAACTCTGTGATTTTTAGTAAATTCCTAGATGTATGTGACCATTACTACAATTTTAGAACATTTTTATCATCCCCTAAACAAACTTAATACCCCTCAGATATTGCCCCCATTTTCCATTTCCTGCCCAGAACTAATTGATCATGAATTCATTTTCTTCATGAACCATTTTGTGGGTCTACATAACTTTATCCAAAAGTGTTTTGAACTTTGAAGAATTTGAGTAGGGTTCAAATAAAACGGCTCGTCATTGTCCTCGGATCGCTCATTCCACTCAGATTTAATATTTTCTATTATAAAATTAGGATAATATCAACATATCAGAGGCTGTGAGGATTATTGGGAGTATAATAAGCTTCTTAATAATAATATGTAAGGATTATTATTTTATTTTAGTGAATTTTGAAAATAGACTTTTACAGAAAGCATGGCTGTGCTCCTATGAATAATGCCTTATTAGATACACAAGGTCACATTTTAAATGAGACAAAATGGTCCATGAGATACGTAAAATCAAGATTATTATAGAAAATTTTATGTAGCTATCACAAACACTGTGATACAGAGCACCTAGTTTGGGGAATGTGGACCAAAATTAGCACAGGTCTTCCTTTTCTGGGGTTATATAATGGTCATGGAAAAGAAGGCAGACTCAGTTTTTCCTGTTATCTATTGTTGACTTCCTGTATTTGTTGTTAGAGCCCTATATCTTTAACTAAGATCTCTAATTTAGTGACTAAAAACTTTATTATCTCATGGTTTTACAGTCTATAAATCTAGGTGGGCTCATTTGGGTTCTCTGCTCAAGGCTCCCTAAGGCTGAAATTGAGGTATGGACTTGGATGGGTTCTTATTTGAAAACTCTGGAGAAAAATTTGCTTCCAAGGTCATTTGTGTTATTGGTAGAAACTTATCTTTGTAGGACTAAGGTTAAAGTTTCTGGGTGTCTGAAGAGTTACTGAGTCTCTGTAGAGTTACTGAGCTTCTGAAGGTAATCCTTAAAGACTTGCCTTCCATCTCTTTATTAGAGATGCTCCCTTGTGTGGAATTTTTCTCATGCTTTGATGCTCTGCCTTTCTCTTTTGTTACCAGACAGGGAAAAAAAACTCTATTTTTTTTTAAAGAACTCACATGGTTAGGTTATGCCCACCTGGATAATTTCCTTTTCAATTAACTCCAAGGCAAGGGATGAGTAAACATAATTATAGCTGCAAAATCCCTTTTGCCATGTAAAATAACATAGTCATGGGAGCAATGTCCCCTTGTATTCACAGGGGAAGAAATTATCTAAGGGTGAGGGTCTTTTGTGGGGGTCATCTTAGAATTTTGCTTCGTGTGCTCATTTAACTGACTTTACCTTGGTAAGTTTTTAAAACAGAGAGCCTATAGGAATAAAACCTAAGCTTCCAAATTGGTGATCACCATTATCTACCTCAGGGAATAAAGGCTACTTGGAGTTGTTCTAAGCATTTGATTTGGAGATGCTTTTTTTACTTTATTTTTGAGAGTCTTTTCTGGAAAAAAGGTAATATATGAAAAGATATCTGAGTCTTTTCTTAGTCCCTTGGATTTGTGTGTCTGGACATTTTTGGAGGAGAAGCTCTCAAGACCTGTAGTTCTTGCAGTGGACATGGAACAGTCCTGGCAGCACTCTGATGGCTCAGTAGACATTGTATACTCAAGATGTTTTCTTTGGAATAGAATGTGAGGATGGAGTGTTATATCCTGCAGTTTTCTTTCTGTAAACATGAACACTTCTCTCATATTGGCCTTCAAAATGACACCGTGTCTTATACTACTTGCTGCTTTTTATCTACCAGGACTTGAAAAATGAAGCAACTTATATGGAGTCACAAAACTGATTATTGTTAGGACCAAGTTTCTAATTCAGTCCTATGTTCCCCTAAAACTTACGATAATTCTTTGATTGTCCTTCTCCAGGTTGTTTTACCATTGGCTATTTCTTCGGTACCCAGAGAACCAACAGGTCTATTTGAAATCTTAGGAATGTCATTGGAGGGTCTAAAGAACTGGGCCAGATGAGTTTTCAGAGTTTCTGAATATGAGAACATGTCTCTACATCAGAGCATGAGTAAGATGTGGCTTCTTATATCAACCATGTTTGTGGTGCACATACAGAGTACTCTTACCTACATGCATCTGTGGAAATTCCTTGTCCAAAATATTGATCGGAGGCCAGGCACTGCCCAGATCACTGTATGTCAGTATTCTGCTTTTATCAGTCAAGGTTGCAGAGTGCAAGTTCTGGGAAGGCAATCCAGGGAGGAGTGAATGCCATTCAGAACTCACAAGTAAAACCTGAGCCATTTTTGAAGTTCATTTTTCATGAGTCAGCCTGTTTTGATTAACTACAGGACTCAGGAATCACGTGGACTTTGGGGGTCAGAATGCTCTGTAGAACATTGGGATGAGATGTATTTGATAGACTAAGAAAAATTTCATAACTGTAACGTGCTTTTACTTTAGAAAATAAAGTGAATCTTAAAAATCTTAAAAGTAAAAATACTCTAAAATACAAGGACTTGAACAATGAAAGTGCCACTTAATTATTGGGTAGGTTAGGACTGAGATTCAATATTTTCATCCCTAAAATAGAAATTGAATGCAGCGGTAAATATCCGAGCGCAGGTGTCCCTTTGTACCCACATATAGTTCTCTTTTGGGTAGATTCCCAAGAGTGCAATTGCTGGGTCAAATGGTAATTTACCGCAGCACAATTTATAATTGCAAGGACATGGAAGCAACCTAAATGCCCCAAAACAGATGACTGGATGAAAAAAATGTGGTACATATACACAATGGAATATTACTCATCAATTAAAAATGACAAATTTGATGAATTTATGGAAACCTGGATGTACCTAGAAGAAATCATTCTAGCAGAAATGAGCCAGATAGAAAGGGACA
>PVHY01005190.1:0-22477 GCA_004024945.1 Uropsilus gracilis | reverse complement strand
TGGGGACCAGCTGGAGCAGGTGGGAAGGGGAGGTGGTGGGTGACCCCCAGGGACGGAAATGATATGAAATATATATAAATAAAAATAAATAAATAAATAAATAAAAAGAAATTGAATGCATACATACATTTCGTAATTTTGTTGTAAAATGTGAAATCATACAAGTAAAAGCACCTAGCACAGTTAGTTCACAGTAAGTTGTTAATACAGATACATCCATGACAACTTCTAATAAAGAATGCGTGTTCAACAGGGAGCAAAGGTCAACTGGCAAATGGCCAGAAGACTGGACCATGAAACAGGCTCAGTTGTAATTGGTGACCACTTTCTCATAAAGCCAAGGGAACCTGGTGCCAGAATGAAATTGGGGCCTTGCTCTTTTTAAAGAAGCCATGAGGTGTTTTTTCCATTTTTCATCTGGCTTAGCCAAACTGGTCCATGTTCTCCTTTTTTTCCTCCATCCTGCCTTCAACACCCACTTTCATAAGTAAAGTCAACAAATGATCCCATTTCTCCCATTAGTAATTGCCATTAGCAGGAAGGTTCCACACTCACCAGCATTAACCAAACCCTGATTAGCCAAATACTGCCCACCACCCTTTACAATGTGCACCTTTCTTTGCCCATGCCTACTATGGTTCTCCTAAAAGAAACATTTATAGGGCTTCCCCCCCCACAGTCACTCTCCCTCACATCATTAATCAGTTTGCTATGCCTCATCCAAAGGGGAAAAAAGCTATGGCCAAGTTTCCTGTTGCCTGTTGGCCACAAAATTGCTACGTAGGACTTAACTATGTAGCTGCCTGGCATTCATTCATGCATGCAAGGTACGTGGTGGAACTAGGTGTATTGTGAAAGGTCCCCAGCCTGGCTGACTCTTCTTGTTACTGTCTAATGTTCTGATGCTTCTGCTTTCCTGAGCCAACCTTTGGTTAGGACAAAGCAGGGGAAACTTTCTGTCCTGAGGCCTCCAGATTAAAAGAAACTCCCTTAGAGAACTCATAACCTGAGAGGGAAATAAGGAACATTCTCTATTAGGTAAAAGAGTAAGGAAAATAAAAAAGAAAGAAAAAGAGAGAGAGAGTGAGAGAGATAGGGAAAGGAAGGAAGAAATGATGAAAGGAAGGAAGGATGAAAGGAAGGAAGAAAGGAAGGAAGGAAGGAAGATAGATGAGTTGAGGTGTCTTGCACATTCACATTCATCCTACTGTCCCCATCATTGTGTTGCTCCATTAGGAGTGTCCCTTTCAGGTAACAGTTACTCTCAGCCAGCATATTTGCCTCCTAACCGTGGGCCATGTGCTGTAGAAGGAGGGTCCTGTGGTGCCTGTGTAACTGGGGGGTGAAAGGCAAGACTGAAGCCAAAGGATGTTACAGGTAGTGTACCCTGGAGGGGAGCACAGATGAGGAGGAATAGCACCAGATGAAACATGCAAGGGCGAGAAAGAATCAGCATGGTTGGAGACTCTGATAAAGGATATAAGGAGCTGCAGAGAAAGAGCAGCCATTCCAGACGATAATCATCCCAGGATTAGGCTACTCCTGGGGAGAGGAGAAAGCTGCTAGAAACTCAAGGATGGGTCTTCCAGAGATGGAGAGATGAACTTGCTAGAAATGGAATCTGTGGAGCTCCCAGAGAAAGGAGAGATGAACCTGCTGGAAGCTGAATTCCTTAACCTCCCAAAGATGGGAGAAGTGAAAGTTGTTGAGTTGTCATTTTGGCCTATTGCTTGGAATGTGGAAGACACCATCTTGGCCACCTGGCCTTTTGATCAGGACACTTGTTTTAGGCCATGAATGGCAGGAGGATGTCATTTTGGATGCCTTTTGTTTAGAACTTTAAAACACTAGGCAATAACTGGGATAAGATAACTGGCCACTTGTGGCATCAGTGGCTCTCTGTTTTTTTTATTGTCTGTTCAGTTAAATCTCATCATTGTTATTCCCTAAACCTGAGTTGTCTTACAACTGTGCGCCCAGGTGGAAGAACCCATACAGTGACTAGTGTAGATACTGGGCACCTTTCTGTTCAGAAATTTTTCACCCCTTTTCCACCCACTATCACCCAGGATTGGCTTTGAACATTACTGTGCCATTTCCGATATGTCTCTGTGAGTTTCTTAACCTCACAGTCTGTTTACTCATTTGTAAAATAGGAATGATAATAATATTGCCCTCACAGGGAGAAAGGAAACAAGGAGGAAGCTAGAAGGAGCTTAGTGCCTGGCACAGCACAGGCACTCAGTAACCATCCTCTTCCCAGGTCCCCTGCCTCCTTATTCACCTGCATAAACACACTTCAGGGACTCTGAGGAGGAGGATTTTATCTGGACGCCATGGCCACCTAGGGAGGGCCTTGCCCTGAACTTCAGTGCCCTGTGAACAAGAGACTAGGAGTCTGTCTCTTTGTTTTTCTTTGGCCTGTTTTTTATTTAGGGTCTATGTGATTCCCTGGCAACAGCCCTGTTGGTGGTGAGAAAATATGTGTTTTCTGTTTGAGGAGCAAGCAGCTTGTTTCAAGAGATGCACCCCCTCCTTGATATTGTTGCAAAATGTAGGTCAGCGATAAATGTCCCTCAGTGCAGCCTAGCTCAGGATATAGTCTTAAGTCTGGTCCAGCTTGGCTTCTGCATGCTGGGCGATGTAGTGGGATAAATTTAAGTGTCACAACATTTTTCAGTGTTCTGAAGATGACCACTGCCTATTACTCACCTCCCTTTAAAAGAGCAAAGCTTACTTCTACCCTGTTCCTATTACCCTCCTAATAAGACCCTAGGATCTATCCTAGACCAAATTCTAGACCCTTGCATCTTACTCCAGGTCACATGCTATCACCTGGACATCTTTTGGTTTGACTTCCTTATTAACATCCTTCAAAATCAGCCAACCCCACCATCACATTTCCAAGCACTCATCAGGGTCGCTTACAACCCATCATCCTGGATAATCCTTATCCTCAGCTCTAAGCATTCAGCAATTTGGTTATCTGTTCTATTTTTCCTTGTGCTAGTCCTTGAAAGCCTCAGGAGACAAGACCTAATAATCATGCCTTCCTCTCTCCAGCGCCTGTTACAGTGAGTGAAGAAAGTGATTCCTACATGAATAAAAGATATTATTACCTTGGTTGGAAAGACTTTCTGTGCCAGAAGACATTTTAGGCTTTGAGGAGACCATTTCTATAATCAATCCTAGCTCCATGATCCTGGATTGACCCAACCAACCCCCCCCCAAATTTTTAACAAGCTTGTAGTTTAGAGTTTATCATGTTAAACTGAATATTTCAATGCAATACAACAGATTTACATTTATTGAAAATCCAGCACCTGGCTAAATGCTCATGACTCCTGCACCCTGCACCATCATTATGATAATAACCACTTGACCCACCAACCCCCCAGGTTTAAACCTTGATTTCTTCACTTTCCATCTTTTTTGTCTTCCTCATTACCCACCCATCTCTTCTCATCACCCAACTCTAACGTGATCCCTTTTTCCTAACTCACTTTCCCTAGTACTCTACCTTCCCTGTTCTAGACTCCTTGAAGATTTTCAATCTGATGACCCACTTTCTCCCCCACTCAGTTATTTCCCAGACTCACCTGGTGATGGCATGTTGAAAACAGAGTTAAAATTTATTGTCTCTGATAAGCATTAGATTTTATATATGCTAATTTTGCTCCTTAGTTAGTAACTGGGTCATTGAGGATACTTGTTCTATATAATAGTAACAGTAAATTTTGGTAAGATTAATATTGTAATGTGAGACATTACCTATATTCTCATATTGAATTTGAATATCGAAAGTACTTGTGAGCATTTGAAGTTTTTGTGCACATTTTCATTTCTCACTGATAAGAAAAAACACAATTTCTGTGTCTTTTAATTACAAATGGTTCTTGTTTTTAATACTGATTTTATATGGATAGGTGTCTGTGAAGCTATATTCAATTAAAATCCCACTACTTATATTCCTTTGGAAGAAATCAATTTTTTATTGCATTTTTATCCTGATTAAAAAAAATCCTCAAAAAAGAGACCGGCTTATTCCCCTAGCTTTATATTCCTCTTTTACTAAGGCAGATCAGAGAGTTTTGAAATGACCAAATAAGCAGCAGCTCCTAAAAATTTCCATGCTCCTTGTTGCTCCTATAACATTATGTGCATCCTTCTATTATCCAACCTATTACATGACTCTTTATATGTCTGCTTTCCTGTAACCCTTGACTATATTCTATGCTCTAATGCATATTTCTATCCTGCTTTATAATTGTCTTCAATAAATGTTTCTGAAGGAATGAAGTATGTGTGACTAACTGATGCAATGAAAATAGCTTTCCTTCTCTCTCTAGAATCTGATAAAACCACATATTTCCAGGCCATGATGTGAATTTGTAGTATCAGGAAGAAGGGATGTATGTACATTTCTGGAATGGGGTCATCAAGACAATAAATGGATTATAAGAAATAGCATATGTTGAGAACTGGCTAGCTGTCAGATGACTAGCCTTTGTTTTTATTTTATTTCAACTTTACTACAGTGGGGTGATGAATAATATAAATCTCATGAATAATAGGAGGAGTAGGAATCTTTGCAGAATTCTTGGGAACTCAGTAACTTTCTGAAAAAAATTATGGAACCTATCATTCAAACTCTGATTGGTTTGACTCAAATTGAACTTCTTTTTGTAAGTGACTCTGCTTACCAGAGCTTGATGATATCATATGTTTCCAGGTCAGAAAATAAAGAGGAAATAAAACAGATGAATTAGTTAATGGATGGAATTCTGTTGAGGGGCATCACTTAATAAGTGAACTCACCAGTAAATACAATGGTGCACATGGTTTGTTAAACTGGGAAGAAAGGATGATATTTCTGGTGATACAATGGCTTTTAAAAAATGTTGAGTTAACAGAGATAATGATATTTAAGCTATTTTCAAGAAAAATAAACTCTAGATGAGGATACTGAGGCTTACAAAGAAGAAAACAATTACCTAAAGTTACACAGTAGTTAATAATGCAACTCAGACTAGAAATTAGGTCTTTGGCTCTTCTTTGTTCTTACTCTGTCTCACTACTTTCTTTTACCATAGTTCATTTCTCTGTTTATCTCATCTGCTTCAGCCCAACAACAAAACAGTGAAGATCAGCTTAGTAATATGCCTTGTGCCAAGAATTGCAGATCCAAAGGCAAGAACAGTCTGGAGTTAGCAAAACAACTTTCTCTCTATTACTCCAGTGGTCTTCTCCACCAGCGCAGACAGAGGTCAGAGATGCCTGCCCATGACTATAGCACATGGTGTTTAGTGCTTCTTATTATTGTTCATATGTTCCAGGACTCAGTGTCATATTAGGCAGTGACCACTGATAAATAGTAAGCAGAGAATAGACAAGAATAATTATGCAGTGGGAGAAAATGTCCAGATGTTAGAGGCTCATAATGTTTTAATTTAGAATAGTGCTTTTGCCCAGTGCCATTCACCGAAGGTTCCTCTTGGTTTATTTGTGTTATCACAACAGTGACGATGGAGTTAAATGCTGCCTTTGAAAAGAGGATTTTTGCTTGTTTCATTTATATTCTACTGTTCTTTCATTAAACATTTCTAAATATCCACAGGGCCCAATTCTTACAAAAATAAATCAGATAAACCTAGAGTGGTTGCCAAGTCAAATATCTACAGTTTCTGGCAATTATGTAATTTCCAACTCTGCTGCAGTAACTATTGCTGATAAGTCAATCGTCATAAAGAGAAATGTTCCAGACCAATCTTTATTAGTGTGTCCTTCACTGATATATGCAAAGTCTTTTTTTAAAAACAGAGTTATAACATTTTTTTGTCCCTAGTGAACGGCTTCTCATCACAACAATTTATATCTGGATAATGTCACAGTAAAATGTAAAAATGGTAAATTAAAACCAATGAAATTAGGTTCTGCTGTTATTAATAAAAAACTGCTCTGGTTTTCACCAATTTGTTATGATGGCACTGTCTTATAATGTGACTTTTCAATAATATCTTTCTGGCATTACAGTTGATTTGGTCCAGACAAAAGTTGCATGTAGAAAGCTACTCTGGGGGGCTTCTCTGGGAAAAAGGAACTTGAGAGTCATGTGTTAATTTAAATACCTCCTTAAAGTTGAGGTTAACCACATTATTGATCAGGAAAAGCTTTTATGGAGACAGAATTACTCTACTCTGTAGAAGTGGGATCAAATAAACAAACTAAAATACCAGCATCATTTTTTTTTCTTTTGAGTTCCATAGCCAGTTGGTACAGCTATACATTGTTCAAAATGCTTATATTTACATCAAAGCATTACTTTCAAATTGCAATTTATGTCCCTCCTCTGAGGGAAACCTCTAGAGACAGACTCTTCTCTGAAGATATACCTCACAGACAATGTGTTTCTTTTATTGGGGTTATCACAGTTTGTAGAATATTTCTGTTCACAGTATCTCTTTTATTTCTCATATTGGACCAGGAGGTAGAAGGGGTGCCTCACCTGTGTTATATGGGAGGAAGCTGACACTCACACTAGTCTTTGTTCCTAGCTCTTTCCACGACTTCTGGCAAATAGATGCCTTGGATTTCTTGGCCACTCTCTAACACTTGCCTGAAGAAGGAGATGGTTTTTATGGATGCATCGCAGGAGAGATTCACTGTCCTGAGAAAGCTATCACAGATTAATGCAGCCTTCATGTCTGTGAAGGGGGAGGAACCCACCTTAATTTAGGTGCTGCTCTCTCCCAAGACAGAATGATCATCATGATGATCAATGAATCTGATTGAATCTCACACTCACATGAATTCCTGAGGAAGGTGCAAACTGGTAGGTGCCTGTGTCATTGAAGAGATCTTTAGGTTCTTTTAATAGAGGGCTTAATTTGCAAATTCTTATCACCAGTATCTATTGATGGAGATACAATACCTTTCAATTTCTTGAAGATTTTCAAAGTCAGTTGATTGATATCCTTTATGGAAAAATGTCTTTCTTAGCCAGAAGTGATCACAAAAGGACTGGAAATTATGAGAACACAATTGATTCCTGATTGCTAGGAGTTTTTTCTTTCAGGTCTCTGCTTCTTTATATGTACTATAGGACTGTTTGCATGGAAACTTCCTGGTTATAGGATGTGTGGAGACAATCAGACAGAGAGGTTAAGACTAAAATAGCAACTGCTGTGCCAGACGGGGTGAAGAATACTGGAAACAGGCTCTGATGGCAACTAGTGAATAACTAAAATTATAGTATTGCAAAAGATTGGGGCTAAATATGCTAAACACATATCATGATAACATTGGCTTTGCAGCCAAATTCAAGAAAATAATATGTGAACAGTTTGACAACAAAGACATTTATTTGCAAAAATCAGAATACAGGAAGCATGATTTATATTTCTTGGTTTGCATTCAGTAAGCTTTGGGCTAATATTACAAATTTTATGCTGTTGGCCAGGGGTGCTTAGTCTCTCTTGTGTGTGTAGCATGGTTGCAAGTAAACAAGACAATTGCAGGGTGATAAGTGTACCATTTATCAGCTTAGATCCAAGGGCCTTTTCATGACTGAACAACAGGAATAAGCTGTGCTGATATCTACCTGTTGGTTTCTCCTCTAGGCTAGAAAGCCTTCTAGCTGTGAGGGGGCTCACCTTGGTGATCTATATCCTTTCTTCCCAGTTTCAGCTTGACATAGTGCATCTAGGAGGAAGTTTTTTGGAATGAATGAAGAAGAAAACATTGTAAATTAAAAGAGCATTTTTTTACCGAACAATTCTGATTAATAATGTCCATTTTTTCTACCTAGCAGAGGCATTTAACACAGATGCTAAATATTTCCTCATCTTGCTTCTTGGGTGCACACCTCTGATTCCTTCTAAATCATTAGCTGTCCCCTTTGTGTCCCCTTTATATATTCCTTTTTCCTTAGTTGTACCTTTTTGGTAATGGAGTTCCCTAGGGATCTGCCTATTAATTTTTGTGCCCATTTACTCTGTGTGAATACAGAGGACTAACTTTAAATGCCTTCTGTTTATTTTCAGGCCCAATATCTATTTTTAACTCCAGACTCATAAATCACATTTGTCCAAAAGATTTATGAATGGGTGTTAAATTGACATCGCAAGTTTAAGTAGTGGAAAATAGAAATTTTGTTATCTAGTATCTCTTTCCACCCAGAAGTTTGTGTCTACATTGGTATTCCTCACCTCAGTGAGTGAAACCTCTACTTTTCTCTCAAGTCAAAATTTTTGAAGTCAACCTCCCCTTCAAGTTTGTCACACAGTAGCAAATCCACTCATTAATTACTTTAACTTTCCCTTTAGAATGTATCCAGAAGCCCATCAGTATTTACCTGCTCTGTTGCTACTATCTTACTTCAGTCATCCATTTAATGGTGTGACCTCATTAATTCTTGGTTCTATGCTTGCCCCTCACCCTTGATTCTCCTCTTTCTGTAACAATGAGAACAGCCTAATTAAAACATTAATTATGCATTGTTGTTCCTCTTCCCTCTACCCTGCAGTCATCTTCATACCTCAGGTAAAAATGGCCTCCTCATATCCAACATGGTTCATCGTCTGCTTTCCTTTTGGATGCCATTTGCCTCCTGCTGTCCTCACTACCCACTACAAAGAATTCTCTATTCAAGAAGATTTGTGCTACATCTTTATTTTTTCAGAAAAGCCACTTTCTTAGTGCTTTTTTTTCTTTTTTTCAGGTCTCAGAGCAAATACTAGTTGTTTGAAGAGGACCTCACTGATATTTTGAAAATTCCTTTCCAAAACCTCTCTCCCCACTCTGCTTTATTTTTCTTTGCAGAATTATTGCTTTCTAGATTAGTTGTTTATTTATTTGGTTAATTTTTATGTCTTTTATATTAAATGCAATTTCCATGAAAGTGGTAACTTTCTTTTGTTTTAAGTCATTTCCTCAAAACTTAAAACTATCTGATAGGTGGGAGGTCTTCACTACTTACTTGTGGGATGAATTAATTAGTAGGATTGGTGATAGAACTAATGGATGGTCCAACCTACCCAGATCAGAGGGACCTGAATGTTTTTTGAGAATGGGCTGTCTTGAAAAGTTAGGGTAGGGGGTCCTCACTGTGAGAGAAACCTGGATCTGCCTTTGTGAGTCCTTGTTGACTTGGTGGGTCATCTGATCAAAGGTCAGTCAGTGAATATACTATCTTTTGAGGCCCTCTGCAGGATTCCTCCATTCTCCTACTGATGTGCACTCAGACTTTAGTACTGCTGCTGACACTCCTTTAGGACATTTTTTTCCCGATAATTAATGCACCAAACAGTAATTTGTTACCTTTTGAACTATGGGGTCATCACTTTAAAAAGAATCCAGACAAATAGGTTGCTAGCAAATACTTCTTGGAGTGTGACTGCTCATCTATATGTGGGATACAGTGTTTGATGCAGTATCTTTTGCTCAGAATCCTTACTTATGTTTCATACAACAATGGAATAATAACCTTTTGGATGATAATACATCAGTTGTTCTTCTGCCTTTCTTGTCCTTGGCCAGCCTTCACATGTGAGTGTGTGAGATAATCATCTTTAAATTAAAGAAAGTAGCCAGACTACCTCTTCCTCATTTCTTCCAGGGGTGGCAGGTATAGCTATTGCTGTGCCAGGCTCTTTTGCTTTCAGTGCTTTTGAGAAGAAACACTGCTCAGGTAGCTCAACCTCCTGAGCTGTACATGGTGCAGTGGTGGGCCAGGGAGGATAGACAGGCTCCCACATATTTCATGTAGGATTAGTTTAGAAAGGAGGCCACTTAGATCCCCTGCTGCTCTGGTTTTATCTGGGACTGTGCAACAGGGATAGTAACAGAGAGGGGGCTGCAAAGGCAATTATAGTGCAGTATACACAGCAAGCTTTACAAGCATGGAATCTCTTCAAGTGTTCTCCCTGGGAGTATTTTCCTCAGAATTAGAAAGCTCTAGTTTTTGCTTGATGAACTGGTTTCTGGTTAATTCAATTGTTCTAGTCCCTGCTGGAACTCAAGTAATGGATATTCAGAGCAGAGAATGTGGCTTTCTGAAATGACATCATGAATAGGGTTGCCAGATTGAGCAAATAAAAATTCAGGGTGGCCAATTAAATTGGTATTTCAGATAAACAATGAGTAATTTCTTAGTATAAGTATGTTCCAAATACTGCATAGACCTCAAATATTGTAAAGTGTACAAGTACTGGATGATTTCACTCATATGTGAAATATATAGAAACAAAACAAAGGAACTGTTAAAACTAAATCAAAATGAAGTCTAGAAATATTACTGTAAGAATTAGGCTGATATTGGGGGAGGATAGTATAGAAAAGGGCCCAGGGGCTAGGATAAAGTGATATGGGTGCTCTAGGTATGGTGATTTACATCTGAGAAGGTGTGAATTTATTTCTCTGAATCATATGTCATGATATGAACCAAGGTTGCCTCAAATTATTAATTAATTAAAAAGTAAAATTTAAATTTGTTTGAACATACCTTATTTTATCTGGTAACCCTGATTATAAGTAATGCTGACATTGCTATGTTGTTTACAGGAAATAACTTCTTTGATCAGTGATTAAGTTCACTAAAATCAATGGCTATGTCAGATATTTGTCCCTATTTTTAAGTAAATCATATCACTAGGATAGAATATGTATCTTTCCTTTACATTGTGGAGATATTGAGGCTTTTTTTTTTAACAGGGATGAATATTTATTTCTTATCTACATGTACCATACTATATAGGTTTAAGTATGTTTTTGTTTAACTCATCAGAAATGATACTTAACTATGAAATTCATTTTTATTTTTTAAATTAGTATATATAGTAAACTTTAAAAATTGGGTATGTTTTGAAAATTGAAAAAAAAAGACCTTATCTGATTATTAACAACATATGTTCCCCTGAACATTTGGGAAATATGTAAGAATATAAGAAAAATACTTCAGTAATCTTTATTGTCTACTTTATGTTTGTTTTGGAAACTTTAAAAAATGGGTTGGAATTATTTTATAATTGTCTTGCCTTTTTAAAATTTACTTTGAAATGTGAATGCCTTGTCATTCAAGCATTTAAAAAACCTTCTAATAGTGTCATACTATTATTTTCCCAAAATTGTTCTTTTATTTTTTCCTGATCTAATGTTGAAACGAGGATATTGGTACGCAAGTGTTTATATCACTGACTGTTTCCTTTGAGTATATTTCTCCAGGTATCATTCTTAGTGTAAAGATCAAATCTGTAGTCAAACATGAACTGCTCATTGTCAATATTGGTAGATGGGAACATTCATACCCATGTCTTACATTTCAATGTTCACCCAGAGGGACCTCAGTAGACTGGTTTTGCCTTTCCCCATTACTCTTTCCAAAAGACATGCCTTATTGAATGGATGTGTTTAGGAGCATGTCATTTCTGCTTCTCATATTTCAGATGTGGCTGCCCACACAGAGGGTACCTCTGAGTTTCCTCTTTGCTGTGTGGTCAAATTCTCAGGGTAGACATTAGCCTGCTACTGTGCCTATATTTGTACACTCTACTTATATGTGAATTAAAGTTTGGAGGAAATATTAGAGGTTCATAGTATTATTCACCAAATTCACATTCTCCTACCTATTTATTATAAAGAGCACATCTGATGTTTGGTTGTCAAGGTTCTGACAAATATTTTTATTTCTCAGTAAGTTCCAAATTAAAAGTTGGGGTGAGAGATGTGCTTGTCACAAGTTAAAAACCCAAGCTTAAATTCACTGGGCAGAAGTGATATAGACACAGTTAGAGGGACTGACATTCATAGCTTTCTCTGCCTGGGTCTTGATGTTTCTAAGCTGTTAAGCTTGGAACTTGGTGTGTGTATGCTGTAGTTGTGCAGTTGGGGTCACTAATTAGTACAAGTCATACAGAATGTGGTTAGCATGGGGTGTGTGGTTCTCAGTGTGTCATCTGATTCTCATTTGAAAGATACATTTGATTACACTCCTAGGAATCTATCCAAAAGGACACAAAAACTAATTTGAAAAGAAACTTGCACTCCTAGGTTTATTGAAGCACTATTTACAATAGCCAAGATATAGAACCAACCCAAATGCCCCCAAATAGATGAATCAACAAAAAAAGTAGTATATTTATATAATGAAATATTACTCAGGAACAAAAAAGACAAATGCATACCTTTTTCAGAGACATGAATAAAGCTGGAAGAGATTATGCTAGCCAAAATTGGTCAGAAGGTAAAGGATAAATATCATATGGTTACATTTATATATGGAATATAGAAAAACTAAACAAAAGGTAAGAAAAAGTAAAAGCAATTTAACGCAGAAATAAAACATACAGTAAAGGCTGGGTAAGGAGAAGGCAAAATAGGGGAGGGATGAACACAAGGGTTTATGGTGGCGGTTCATGGGTGATATAATTCTAGAACAACTATGGAAACTACAGCAATGTAAGAAAACAATTATTAAAAAGTAAATTAAAAAATTAAATAGGTTTGGGTGATACAAAAATTACATTGCCGGGAAAAGGTCTCTCTCAATTTCTTTAGAAGTTAATTTTAAAATCAGGATCTAGACTTTTAAACTCTTTTCTGTGGGAAGCTTTTCTTTTTCTCTCTCTAGGAGTAGTTTTTAATATGGTCAGCTTACCAGGACTGAATCAGTCACTGATAGATAAGCTCCAGAAAGAGAAGAAAACATCTGTTTATGGATTCTATCACGTCTGTGTCAGGATCATGGTCCTTCAGAAACAAAGCACACTTTGCCTAAAGTTTTCACTTCCCAAGTCTCTCTGCCTCTTTTCAGTTCACGACATGCTTAATACCCTGACTTTGGTGCATGGCTCTCAATTTCTAGACATTGTAACATAGGAGGTGTGTGATAAAGAAGGAATTTCATCTGTTTCTTTTGTGGGGCAAACCTTGTGTTGTAGTTTATGAAAAAAATACAAATTAATTAAAATTAGATGAGTTACAAATATAAAATTAGGTAAATTTTATTAAGATATGAAACAATCATGACAAAATTACTGGAGACTTTGAGAAACAGAGCTCTGTTTTTGAAATCTTTTTGCCAATCAATTTGCCAATCTTTTTGCCCAGAAAATGCTTATCTAGAATGATTTCCTGATGGTGCCTTGCTTTTCTTATCCTAATGGAGACTCTGTGATTCTGAGAACTCAAGCCATGATCCTTAAACTTTATTATGTGCCATCAGTCTCTTTCTGCCTTCTTCAGGGCCTGTGTCCCTAGACCCTACGAGAAGGTGCACTCACCTCTCCCAAAGTGTTGATAATGCACCTCAGTGAGATTGTTCTCCCAGCACCTAACAATGCTAGATCATGACTATATTTGGAGATAGGGCCTATAAAGAGATAATGTAAACTGAGGCCATTTGGATGGATCCTCACTCAGTGGGATAGGAGTCATTATAACAAAGAGATCAGGACAAAGAAAGATACCAGGAAGATGATGTGAGGGTACAGGGAGAAGGTGGGCATCTACAAGTCAAAAGGAGAGCCCTCAGAAGGAATCAGCACTGTCACTCTTTGATCTCATTCTTTCAGAAATTTGAAAAAATAAATTTCTGGTACTTAAGCCTCTCCATTTGGGCACTTTGTTATGGCAGTCTCCGTAGTTGTTCCAGGGTTGTATCACCCATGAACCACCACCATATACCCTTGTGTTCATTCCCCCCAATAAGAGGGAAGGGAGACAGAAGGAGGGGCCATTGCTTTGTGGTATGAGTGTGTCTTAAGAGTTTATCCTATCAGACAGCTTCCCAGACCTCAGAATTGCAGGAAGAATGGGTTACCCTATGTGCCAGGAGCTTGCAGAGTGCTGTGTCCTGAGGAGCTCTCTCTGAAGAACTGGGTCAGTTCCCCATAAGCAGCTCCCAGTGGCAACTCCTTGTCCTCTGCCTTGTACTCTCTTGCCTTGCATTCCAATCTGTTGTGAATTCATTGTAACCATCCCTCCTGCCGCCTTTTCAGATGTCATTCCTGGTAGGGGTAACCACTGACTGTAGGCGGTGGCTGTTTTTTAACTGTGCCACCTACTGATCCCTTCTCAGTAAATTCATGCTTAATCACCTGCTACTCAGTGAAATGCTGAATTGTTCAAATAAACATTGCTGGAAGAGCCAAGATCAACATCATGGGCCTCTGTGTTCACAGTCACCTCCCGAAGACAGTGGGAAGCCTAGTCTTTTTGGCCCCAACTATGCTGTCACTAACCCTGATCATCCACTGCATTCCCACACTCTTTCCAGATCCCTGGATGGATCAGGCACTTCTTTTTTGGAATTTCCATGGAATTAACCCTGTGTTTAATTCTAGCCTGCTGTGTAACATATTATTTGGTAGCTATTTATTCAAACATCCCCTTTAGTAGAGTGTAAGATCCTTTAACACAGGGACTCTATCGGACTCATTTTTGTGTAACTCAGGGGTACTGCAATGTCAGATAATTGAGTCTTAAGAAAACTCTTAATTCTGAAGAAAAAATGATGTTTATAGATCATTGGTCCACAGATGTCCTTTCAGACTTTTCTCCCTACAAGTTTTTCATTTGGGTCAATTTGATTCAATACTGTATTTTGAGTACCTACCATGTTCCAGGAATGTGCTAAATTCCAGGAACAAAATGATGAATCCTGCTCAGTTGTGGCCCACAGAAGTTTCTATTCTATCAAAGAAAATAAGCACACACATTACAGTAACATGAGTAAAAGCCATTACTAGTCTAAGAGGAGACCTCAGATAAGAATGCTGTTTAGAAGAGACAGCAAGAGAAAACCTACTGGGAGAGGATACCAATGAGTTGGACTGAGTGTTCAATGTATTCATTTGCTAGAGTTGTGGTAACAAAGTACCACAAACTGAGTAGCTTGAAAACTAGAAATATATTGCTCATAGTTTTGAAGACTGAATCCTAAGATACAATGTCTGTATGGTTGACTCTTTCAATAAATTGTGAGAGGAAATCTCTACAGCTTTTCTCACATAACTTCTGCTGCTTTGCTTCAGTTTTTCTCACATAACTTCTGCTTCATGCACTCTGTGGCATGCTCTGTCGTGTCTTGTAGATCATCCATTAGATCTTTGCTTGTATGCATGGTATTCTCTTTGCATACATACTTCTGTGTCCAAATCTCCCTTTGTGTAAGGGTATCAGACATTTGGGGTTAGGGATTTACTTTATCTTGTATGAACTCACTGAAACCCCTGCATGCCTCTACCTTCCCTTTGTATGACCTATTACTATGGACTCAAATGTGTCCCTGAGTTTCAAATTTTAAAACCCATACCCAATTTGATTATGGAGATAAGACCTTTTAAGAAGTCATTAAGATTAAATGAGACCAGAAAGGTGGATCTCTAATCTGGTAGAAGTGGTGTACTTTTGAGAGACACACCAGAATGCCCCTGGTCATTTCTCCCCTTACATGCATAGGGAGAGACCATTGTAAGAACATAGGGAAAGTGGCCATTAACAAGCTCAGGACAGGTTTCTTCAGAAACCAACCCTACTGCTAATTTGATCTGAACCTTTCAGCTGCCAGAATGGTGAAAAAATACATCTCTGTGGCTTACCTGCTTGTTCCATGCTATTTTGTTATGGTAGCCAGATGACAACTGTACTGTTTGTTACAACATGTTTGGAGAAAGCAGCTTTCCTCTTCTCTGGTCACATTGCACCAGTATGCAAACTTAGCACAGATGTTGTATTCATCTCCTGTTGTTACTTATAATTTATACCACAATCTAGTGGTAGTGAGTTAAAACAACATCCATTTATTATCTCAGTTGCTATTGGTAAATAGCATTGGCAAAATTGACTGTCTCCTCAGAGTCTGACAAGCTGCAGTCAAGGCATTGTCTAGAATGGCAGTCTAAAGGTTGAGTCTCAACTCAATGACCATCAAGAGTGCTCTTCCAAGCTTGCATGAAATTGGCAGAATCTGTTTCCTTGCAGCTGTCGAACTCAAGGTGGTGCTTTCAAACTCAGCAGGAAAGTCTGTGTAGCTTCCAGTCTTTTTTAAAGAACGAATCTGCTTAGGTTCAGGTTCATTCTGTACAATATTTATTGTTCTTTTTTTATTTTTTGAACACTGAATTTTTAATTTGGATTGGATTACATATTTTTATACAAGGTTTTGAGAATCTTAAAGGTCCATTTTAGGTGCTTTCAGCGATCCTACATAACTAGTCAACACTAAAGGCTATATGAATGAAGCTTTGGTGCATAGTTGTTCAGCTTGAAATGGTGTACAAATGAAAAACTAGAGATGCCTTGCAGCAGTGTTGATGCCATAAGAGTTGTGTACTTGGTCAAACTTGTTAGGAGTTTTGAGGAACTCCCTGTGGTGAGACAAAGACTTTTTGCAGAACATGAAATATCTGTTGAGCTTTTGAAAATAAGCTGAATTTAAACCATCAAAAGGTATCCTAGAGCTCTCAGTGTACATTAATATTTCTTATACATTATATTTTCTTGAATTAAATCTTGCTAAATATTCACTTAAAATAATTTTGATTGCTTACTTATAGGGAACCTATCTATATAATGCAGTCTTCTATACTTGCTACTTGCTTTGGAAAGTTCCATTTAGAGAATAAGTAGGAAGCTAGTATATTTAGTTGACAACTACATTTAGCCTTTAATTCATGAGACAAAGAGTTACATCTTTCCAGCTTGAAATTACTTTATTTATAAGTTGAGGGTTCAATGGAATAATTTGTAAAGTTCATTTCCTGACCTCTTCCCTCATCCATATATCTTTGACATATCCCGAATATGCTTGGTCTTCCTTTTACTATGCAGTTCTACTTCATAACTGTCTTATCATTCATAACTGCTTCTCAAATGTTTATCTTTGCTTGATACATGGTATCTCTTTTGAAAATATTTTAATTGATTATTAATTATTTTATTTTATATCCTTGTCTACCCTGAGATTCTCCCACCACCTTGTCACCGATGAACCACCATCTAAAACTTCTGTGCCCATTCCAACCCTGATTTTACCCTCCTCCCCCTTTCTTGCTCTATGCTTCAGTTCTGCTGATAGTTTTAAATTTTTCTTGTCCATTTATTTGTTTGTTTTCCCTATATCTCACATATAAGTGAGACCATTTAGTATTTTTCTTTCTGGGTATTTCCACTAATGTGGTTCCTTCTCATTCCATCCATGTTGCTGTGAATGACATGTTTCTTTTTTGATTGATGAATAATATTCCATTGTGTACATATAACTAATCCATTCATCTGCTTTGTGCTCATGGGTTGGAAGAATCAACTTTATCAAAACGACCATCCTACCAAAAGCAATCTATAGATGCAATGAAATTCCAATAAAATTTTCAATATCATTATTTAAAGAAATGAAACAAATGCTATTGAAATATATATGGACTAATTAAAAAACAAACAAACCTGGAATAGCCTAACCTCTCCTGACCAACAGGAATATATTTTGTTTACCACCATATCTCAGTGCCTGGCACAGTGTTTGATATATCATAGGTGCTCAGCAATTATTTAGTGACCAAATTAGCACTACATTATGATTCCTTCAAATGTGTGTGCTCTTATTTCTATATGCTCAGTCAGTATTTAAAACAATCAGGAAGTGATGAGGCATTTCAACATTTTGTAAATGTAACTGATGAAAATACTCCATCTCTTAAAATACCCTACACACTGACCTTATTTTCTCTGATAGTCTGGACAGAGCTAATGGTGGCTCTGTCTGTGCACCCACTAGCAGGTGATCTTGGAGGCAAGTGGACTCCTCATGGGTACTCATTCATGGTGGCCAAAGCAGTATTGTGAAAAAAGCAGGTTTGTTTGGGAGAAATCAAGGCTGAAACTAGGTGGTAGTAAGTGAAAGTTCAGAAGGCCAAGGAAGGATGAAAATGGGCACAAAGTTTAATGGACAGATGTTGGGAGCTGGTGTGGAATCAGCTACAAGAGATGAATTTGAGAGAGTGGTTTAGAATGAAAACTGAACAAAGAGAGTGGCAGACTCTCTACTTTTGCATTTTACCTGGTATACTTGGAGGCAAATAGGGAATGTGGGGTTGGTGACCCAGGAATTACAATGACAGTAAAGATTTTATGTCCCAAGTGAGGCCCATCTGTGGATTAATAGGACACTTTTATCTGATATTTACAGTATTCAACTTCAAAATAAGCCATGATATGATCAGTTGTTTAAAATTCTATTTTATTGAAACGCTAAGACATTTTCCCATGGATTTACTTATGTGATTAGATTTTCAAGGCAACTCAAAAGTACTATTCAATGTTTGCTTTACTACAAATTTTATAGAAATGCCTAGATGATTTGTGTTTTTGGAAAGCAAGCATATTTTATCATTTCTGATTGTTTTATTGGAAATAGTTCTCTGTGTGTATTATGCTTACCAGTTTTTCAGTCATTAATAACTAAAATTCCTATGTAATTTACCACATCTTTGGGAATAGGTGCAATAGTTTCCATTTTAAGCCTCCATTTGATATTAAAATTAGAACAAATTGTTCAAGTTCTGTAGTTTTTATCTTAAACAAATATTGCTACATTTTCATTGAAATGAAATTACTTGGCTAAGTTTAGTTTTGGAAAGGCATCAAAATCTTTCCTTTACTCATTTTGTTTTCATATCCAAATTCATTTTAATTTCTTCCTTGGTAAATTTACTTCACTAGGCATCTCTGCCTGCTTATTACAGTTAAAACTTTTGTCTAGTGACTCATTTTAAATAGGTCTTTGCTTTTCTATGCTTTCCTATTCACGGGCATTGTATAGATGTCTGGTGTACATTTGACTGTGTAGCTTACTGTCAGACTTTTTCAGCTTTAGGTCTGTGAAGAAGCCTTTCAGTTTATTGTACACTAACTCCTTCAACCTATAGATGGTAAAAAAAGAAACCCAAAAAGGTTAACAATGTGTCCAATGTCACATGACAAAATTAAGTTGAGACATAACCAGAGTTCAACTCCCTGTTCAACAACTTTTCTATACCAAACTCATTGAGTGTAACATGCCTTTGCATGTTAGATACTAGACTAGTTTGTTCTCTTTTACTCCATCAAATCATTTTATGTATATTTTTATGCAAGCTTCAAATTTGAAAAGAAAAAACCCTACCAGATGCTGGAAAACCTTAGCAGAATAATCAGATTTAAAGAGGTACAAAATCAGGTATTCCCTCCCAAATCTTAACTAATTCATAGTAAAATTATATCACAAAGAGTCAGTTGCTTTAAGAAGGACTGAATATTTGGCTCACGGATACTGAGACCATTAGCAGCACAGGAGTTGATTCTAACAGCTTTCCACCCTGCACATGTGGAGAAAACTAATGAGCACACTGTTTAGTTGTTTATGTTCCAAGATTTAGCTGTACTAACTTGTGTAACATGATAATTGTGGAGTTGTAGAGCAAGAAAATGTAGCACTGTAGTAACAGATATACTGCCAAAGGTACTCAGTTTTCAATTGTTCATCAAGAAATCCTTATTGAGTTCCTATTGTCATACAGATAGGAACAAAAGATGTGATCCTTACTATGCAGACACTTGTAAATGAAAGTTAAAGGCAAAGGTGATAAAATGAAGACTGGAGGGAGGGCCTAGAAATAACTAGGTCCTTTTTGGAATGAGAGAAAAAGTCAGCACCACTGGAGTGTCCTCTTTGTGCTTCCATCCAGTTTATTGCTTTCTTGCCTTTTCTTCTGTTGCTGCCCACTAGCATCATTTCCTGATTGCTCCCATCCTTGCCAACCATGCTTAGTCTTGAAACTACTTGTTATAATTGTTCCCTGGAAGAACTTGAGATATGGTGTGGACAAACTTCATGTTTTCCAAAAAAAATATATAAAATTGCACATAAATAAGAATTATTATTTTAGACAAGTTCATCCAAAACAAATCACCCATGCTACTACTGGAACAGGCCTATCTCTAAGCATCCATCTTACTCATATTTGAGTCTGAAGCACTTTTCTTACCTCATGCTCTTTCCTTCCCTCCCATTTTTCTGACATATCTGTTTTTTGCCAAATATATACATATATATCATGTGTGTATACACACACACACACATATATCTATATATATATATATATACATATTTTATTAGTGTTTACACAGGTGACTTACCTTGTATTTTATGTTCTCACTCAGGCTGAGACTTATATTGAGTGCTGAGCTAGTCTTTTCTTAAAGATCTTGTTGTTAATGCAACTATCATTCCAACCTGGAATGACTGATTAAACTATCTGGGTAAATTACTGAGTCATGAACATGGTATGCTTTAATGAAATGGAATGTTTTTATGAATGACAGAGAACAGGGAGGATGGTGGGGAGTCTTGAAAATCTGAGTTAAGTGGCACTGCGATTGCATTGATTTCTCCACCTTTTCACTGAGAAATAGGAATAACTAGCTTTCATGTAAGTGCCAGGTATTCTGCTAAGTAGTTTAATTATTGTAATTAATTATCCCAATTAATATTTTATTATTATCCTAATTAATCTTTATATTAATATTATGACATATATAGCATATTTTCTCTTTTCACAAATGTGGAAACTGAGGATGATTGAGTTTAAAGTCAATGCCTGGGTTTGTCACATGACCATAGGTGTCAGAGTCAGGATTGAACACAGGTGAATCTTTTTCCAAAGCTCAAGCTTCTAATTCCTATGTTATGATTATATCTTCCTTCATTTTATCTTCTTTTAGAATTTGAGCTTTAAGTTCTCCTCTTGCCTCATTCAAGTCATGGAGGCCTACTGTATATTTCAACTCTATATCCAATTTAAATGATCCTAAATTACTTGATAGGAATGAGCAGTTCAATATTAATTTCAATCTGAACAAAAGATTAGGCTTTGTAACTTCCCAAAATCCTTCTGACCCTGGGAGTCTGTAATTCCACAGAGCTACCTGGTTCTGAGCCACAGTTGCTCCCTTTACTAGAGGCATAGTTTTGTACAAGAAACCTTCCCTCTCATTACTTTCTTTTTCTGTAAAATGAGAAGAGACATATCTCAGAACTGATATGATTTTAGTGAAACCCTGAACATTGTGCCCGATATTTCCCATTTTTTATAGCTAGATTGTTGCAGTGATTTTTTAGTGTTTTTGATTTGATTTTTTCACATATAGGTCACATATAAGTCTTTTTTTATCATTCATTGATTAGAGACATCATGATCATTGCAGTTGAGGTAATTGTAGTTGAGATAAATCATGATCATTGCAGTTGAAATAATAGATCTTTGTACAAAACAAGGGTCTCTTAACAAGTGAAAAGCTCACAGAATCTACTAAAAATGGTGAATGACACTTGAGATCATACAACCCAATTCCATTAATTTACAGATCTTAACCTAAAACCCCACAAAGATAAATAGTTTGGATTTATCCATATCACATAACAAATTGGTTGTCAGCCCAGTGCTAGAACTTATGATTTCCACTGGATCAAAACTTGTAAAAAAATGGACCAGGATAATACCCTCACACCCTGTACAAAAGTTAACTCAAAATGGATAAAGGACCTGGAAGTGAGACCTGCAACCATAAAATACATAGAAGAAAATCTGGGCAAAACCCTTCATGAATTTCACCTCAGAAATCCATTTGGGGAAACAACTATGGCCGGCAAAAAAATGAAGGAAAACATAAACAGCTGGGACTATATAAAACCAAAAAGTTTCTTTTCAGCAAAAGAGACAATAAACAAAACAAAAAGAAACCCAACCAACTGGGAGAAAATTTTTGCCCTCCAGACAAGTGACAAGGGTCTGATAACAAAGATCCACAAAGAGCTCCTACAGCTCAACAAAAACAAAGCAAAAAACCCAATCAAAAAATGGGGAGAAGAACTAAAAAGACACTTCACCAAAGAGAAGATACAGATGGCTAACAGGTATATGAAAAAATGCTCCACATCACTAATAATCAGGGAAATGCAAATTAAAACCACATTGAGATACCATCTTACACCAGTAAGAATGGCCCACATAAATAAAACAGACGACAACAAATGTTGGCGTGGATGTGGAGAAAAAGGAACTCTCTTACACTGCTGGTGGGAGTGCAAACTGGTCCAGCCACTATGGAAGACTGTGTTGTGGACCCTCAAACAATTGAAAGTGGACTTACCATTGGACCCAGCAATCCCACTACTAGGAATCTACCCAGAGGACATGAAGACATTAATTCAAAAGGACACATGTACGCTCATGTTCATTGTACACTCATGTTCATTGCAGCCCTGTTTACAGTTGCAAAGAATTGGAAACAAACCAAATGCCCCCAAACAGATGATTGGCTAAAAAAAATGTGGTACATATACACGATGGAATACTACGCATCCATCAAGGAGGACAAACACATGTCATTTGCAGCAACGTGGATGGAACTAGAAAGACTCATATTAGCAGAAATAAGTCAAAAA